>CM076575.1:1570852392-1571081224 GCA_034641835.2 Pinus albicaulis | reverse complement strand
ACGTTGTTCATTCACAAATTGATCCAGATTATGTCTCTTCTTTGCCAGAAAATCTGAATCCTGAAGTTGAACAAACATAAGTTGTTCCTACCTTGGTCATCCTACAAAGTTTTGTAGCTATTGAAACTCCTATATCACAGAGTCAATCGTCTGAAATATATTTTGGGCCTGACAGTGAAGTTCTTCCTTCTGGTTTAATTACGATTGAAGAAATCCCACAAGACGATACACCTTTAACTCCAACCCATTTTGGGGAGGACCTTTACATGTACCAGTCTTTTCCTCAATTTTTTCCATCTGCTTTTATTGATCCTATTTCCATTCAATATCTCGTTGATTTTTGAGGGTATAAATTTGGTCAAACAACCATGTCTGAACCAACATCCTCAGTTGGGTCTATTGTTCCAATTACGTCAGCTCCTACCCTCGCTACTTTGTTGATGTTCACAACCTCACTAGAGTCATATTTTCATGGTGGCCCTTTGGTCCCAACAGGCTACAAATCATTTTCTGGCACTTTATTTGGCACATCTTCACGATCATGGTCTTTTCCAATGTCATCATCTAGTGTTTTAACTAGCATTCCTATCGTTAGTACTAAATGACTTGATTCATTACATACATAATCAGGGCAATATCAAGTCGGTCCTTTTGGGTCAATTCCTTTAACTACCATATCAACTGGACTCCCAACATTTAGAGGAAATTATTTTCCATCCTATTATCCTACTTATGCTGGGGGGCAACCTTTGGTCACCTAATATGATAGTACTCAGCCACTTTTTGGTCAAACTAATGTTGACATGAATGTTTTTCAATGGCAGCCCACTCTGCCTATCCAACCACATACGATTGTACATTTGTATCAACCGGTTCAACCTATTACACCCACTTCATTACCACTTGTTAATACATCTATACCACTGTTACAGAATCAGGCGAGTTCTTCGTCTCAATATCATCAAATGGTGGTTCCACAGATTCAAAATCATTTGGTTAATTTACAACAACATGTATCAGGAATCATTTATTCACAAGTTGGTGTACCATTTTATGGGATTTCACAAACGCAACCTAGTTATATATATCAACCAAATCCAACTTATACTAATTTGGGTTATAATATTGGTGGACAGACCCCTTGGTAGCCACAAGCGTAAATGCCTCAAACTTCATTTCAACAAGTATCATATCCAGGTTTTGGTCAACATAATTCTGAAGTGTTTGCTATGCAAAACAACCCCTATCTGGGTTACCAACAACAAATTCTGTATGCTGGTGCTCAAAGGCCTGTTTCCCAAGAAATTCCATCTTACCATGGCTATGCTCAACCTGACCTTAATCAAAAGTTTCCTTTTGTTGCAACTTTGGAATTACCATATTTAAACCGGTTAACCAATAATCCTATAAATTATGCTCCTTGGTGGCTGGTGATAGCTCATAAATTTCCCTCCAATATTCCTAAATTCAATGGAAACCCTGGAGAAGATCCGTCGACTCAAGTCATGACTTATCATTTATGGTGTTCATCAAATTCCATGAATGATGATTCTGTTCAACTACGTCTTTTCCAGCGTATACTCACAGGTCTGGCTGCAAAATGGCACATTGAGTTACCTAGAACTTCTTTTGACAATTTCACAGCTTTAGCTACAGTCTTTTTGACCCATTTCTAGTTAATGATCAGATACGAAACTGGAATGGAACTATTGACCAACTTCAAATAGACTAATGCTACTTAAATTTCTAATCATATTCATGAGTGGCATCGTTGTCGACGAATGGTTAAGACATTTTTTCCTGATCGGCTCCTTGCTGAATGGTTCATTAAGTCCCTGTTACCATCTATAACTAAGGATGTGGCTAAAGGTGGTGTCGTCACATAAGAGAAAGTTATTGCTCATGCCCAATATCTAGAATTGATTTATACTTAGTTCGGCACACTCTATGAAAAAATTCCTAATGCGCCGCGATCTAATTTCAATGTGCCTCCTCAAATAAAGGACTCTCATGTCGGATACGGCTTGATAGGCACTGCAAACACACACCACGCTACTGCATCTGATCCTTCTCCCACTTCTAAAATTAATGTCATGTCATTTGACAAAGGAAAAAGTGACAAGAAACCAGGAGGTAAGAAAAATGGGAAATCAAAGAAAAAGAAAACTTCTAACCCACAGGAAAGATCATCTGATCTACCGTCTGGACCACGAAAACCTAGTTATCCATGCATAATCTATAACAAAGAACAATTTGTTAGGGATTGTCCTCACCATGTTGAAGTCTCAAAAATCATCAAGAATTCCCATGCATCAGCTTTGTTGACAGACCCATTTCCAAATCCAGACACTAATTTGGTTGCTATGGATCCATCTCCTAGTTCCCAAGTGTTAATTTTATCCACCACAAAACCTTCACAAGATGTTTTCCTATCGACGCAGAATAAATACTATGGTATTCTGGCCACTTATCAACCTACTACCTTGAAAATGAATCCATCTAATGAATCAATACCACCTACTATTATTCTTGAATTGAAAATTAAGCCACCGAAGGGAGTAATTCATAAATCAACATGTAATCCTCAAGCAAGAGCTGCACAAAATTATAATATAGTTGAAGATTTGGCTCAATCCCCTTCAACTATGTCTTCTCTTGAGGTATTACTAAATTTTCCCTCCCAGAAGCAGGCTTTATTGTCAGCCATTAGTGAAATTGATCCGACTGATTCTAATCTTGTCGTCTTTAATCATACGGGCTATGTGCCACAATTACTAGCAGAATTGGCATTCTTCGTACAAGTAAATGTTCTCAATCACCTTGTTCATTGCACTATTATTGATGAGGGAGCATCTACGTGCATTATGTATATAAATTGTTGGAAGTCACTTGGCTCGCTGCGATTATCATAATCATCAACGACGTTGAAGGCTTTTAATGGACGTATATATAAACCTTGTGGTATTATCAATAACCTGCATGTTGAATTAGGGGGAAATACAATGAATATTGATGTCTAGGTTGTTGACCGACCCCTTGAATATAATATTTTACTTGGAATACCATGGGTATATGCAATGACTGCCATTGTTTCTACATACTTTAGAATGATTTCCTTTCCACATAAAGGTACAATCACAGTCATTAATCAATTATCCTTTTTCGCCTTCGCTTCGTAGGTAACTCGAAGAGTTCCGTTTGTTCACTTACCCCAACTAGAAATTCAGAACATTGGTGTAGGACTCTTAAAGGATTCCACTCTTATGGGAACCTTTGCATTACTGCCAACTGCGACGTCGATAGAAATTGCAAGTATAGAGACCTAATACATGATCTCTTCCACTCTATTTGGCTTAAGGGAGAGTACGAGTGATTCTGATATTTCTATGCTGGATGATGTTTTACCGCCCAGCCCTATTGAGCTGGCATAGCAATCAATCTATTTGGCTTGGGTAGAAAATCCGAAATCAGTGTTTCCGAGTGTTTGGGTTGATCGTTCTTTAGATTTTGGCAGTCCATCTGATCCATTTTCCTCAAAGTTTTTGATAGATGAAAATATTTTGGAAGCTATGATGTCAGAAGGAGAACCATGGGAAGATTATCATCATCATTCCCATCTTCCTGATTATGAAGAAAACAATCTCAGTGAACTATATCACCCATCCATCAAAACTTTCTTTTCAAATTGTTTACTGATTAATGCAATTGACTCTGAGCGAAACTTATCAAATATTGAAGAAATGATTTCTATCAATATTTCGACCAAACCTGGCATTGTATAAAATATTCATGTCGATGTGTTTTTTTCTCCATCAGAACTTGATTCATATTGCTCTATTTTTCGAGAATTTCGTGACGTATTCGCTTGGTCTTACGAGGAAATGCCAAGCATAGATACTAGTATAGTTGAACACACTATTATTATGCATCTTGATGTCAAACCGGTGTGTCAACGGCTTCGTCCTGTTCATCCAAAGAAAGTCGTTGCCATCAAAGAAAAAGTTGATTTACCAATATCGTTCCTGTTATGAAAAAACAAGGAACAATTAGAGTGTGCGTCGATTATCAGGATGTTAATCATGCTTGTCCAAAAGACAACTATCCTACTCCCTTTATCGACCAGATTATTAACGATTGTGGTGGATGTGAAATATTTTCGTTCATGGATGGATTTTCCAGCTACAATCAAATCAATATCCACCCAGATGACCAACATAAGACAAGATTCATCTGTCCCTAGGACGCATTCGCATATAGGAAACTACCATTTGGTATAAAGAACGTTGGGGCAACATTTCAGAGAGAAATGGATTATGATTTCAATCACATCAAGCACATTGTTCAACCATATCTAGATGATTTACCAATGCATTGATGAAATTGGACTGATCACCCGATGCATTTGAGAGCCATTTTCTTACACTGCTGACACTACAAGATACGCCTCAATCCACATAAATGTTTGTTTTGTGTTGGTTTTGGTCGATTGCTCGGATTCATAGTCTCGAAAGAAGGAATTCGTATAGACCCACTGAAGGTTTAGACCAATCTTGATTTTACTGCACCATCAAACTTGCTTCAGATACAGAAACATCAAGGAAAGGCTAACTTCCTGAGAAGGTTCATTCCAAAGTACGACAAAATGGCTAAAGGATTTACTCGATTATTGAAAAAGGGGATTCCCTTCCATTGGGATTTTCTGCAAGCTTCTTTTGATGTTGTGAAGGACCATCTTGTCCAAGCGTCATTAATGTATCCTCCTAATTATCAAAATGATTATTTCCTATATATCGTCGCAGCTGAAATGACCATCGTTATGGTTTTGGTCCAAGTAGAAGTTGGAATTGAACATCCGATCTATTATTTGAGTCGTAATCTCAATGATATGGAAGTTAAGTACTCGTACGTGGAAAAACTTGCCTTGGCAGCAGTTCAAGTTGTCCAAATATTTCACCATTATATCCTGCTTTGAAAAACAACAATAGTTTCGGATTGTAATCCCATGACTTATATCTTATCACGTCAATTGCTCGGGGGAAAATATTCAAAATGGATTGTCATTTTGCAGGTATTTGATTTGGAATTCTTCAAATCCATGTCAAATAAGTCTTTAGTTTTGGTTGAGCTTCTCTCTGACCTTCCCTCTGATAGTACTGCTACTACATTGGAACCATCTTTTCCAGACGAGTCTCTATTTCTGATCGGATCATATGATCCTTAGTATGGGGATTTCATCATTTATCTCCAAACCCAAAATTTTTGACCTAATACCTCTTGCTCTGAACAACGACGTATTTTATACCAAGCCAAAGGTTATCTAATCATCGACGATACACTTTATCATCGTGGTGTCGATACCATTTTAAGGAGGTGCCTCACTCATGAGGAGGCTGAAAAAGTGTTAAATGATTGTCATGCTGGGGCTTGTGGTGGACACTTATCTGGATATGCTACTGTGTAGAAGATACTCTGTACTGGTTACTTTTGGCCTACTGTTTTTTGAGATTGTATCTTCGCAGTCAGAAGTTGTCATGCATGCCATATTTTTTATCGTAAAATCCACAAACCACCAGTAGCATTGCATCATGTTGTCTCTACTGGACCATTTACGAAATTGGGTATTGACTTCATGACCTATAAACCTCCTTCGTCTAGGGGGCATGGTTATATTATTTTCGCAGTAGACTATTTTACCAAATGGGCCGAAGCGATCCCTACATTCAATAAAACATGACAAATAGTTGCATTGTTTTTCTTCAACCACGTTATTGCATGGTTTGGAGTCCCACAGGCTATAGCTACGAATCATGGGAAGCATTTTTGCAACCATATGATGTCTGAATTGACTACCAAGTTAGGATTTTTGCATGATAATTCTACTCCTTATTATCCAAAATGAAATGGACAAGTTGATGCTATTAACAATATTCTTAAACGAATGCTTCAACGAATGATAGGAGTCTGTAAAAGGAACTGGAATTTGATCCTCCACTTTGATTTGTGGGCGTATCGAACCTCGGTGAGAAACACAACCAGATTTAATCCTTTTCAATTGGTGTATGGTTTGGAAGCTGTCTTACCAATCCAATGTGAAATATCATCATTAAAACTCGCGATAGACTTGTTACCTCACACCTCAGAAGAAGAAGCGCGTATCCTTAACCTTATCCATCTAGATGAAATGCATCATGAAGCCCAATTGGCCAACAAAGCGCATAAGAGATGTATAAAGGCGCAATGCGAAAAAAATGTCCAGCCTCGCATCTACTCAGAGGGAGACTTGGCCCTTCTTTATGATCAAGAAGTTGATGTAATAGGTACAGGAAAATTTGAGCCATTGTGGCATGGCCCCTATATTGTCAAAAGGGTTCTTACTAAGGGTGCCTACAATTTAGTTGATTACGATGGGATTCCATTGGCACAACATAGAAATGGGTTGTATTTGGAATGTTACTATGCTTAATCATGAGCGTAGTAATTTTTTGTATTATATTGTATATATGATGTTGATTTGAATTCACTATATTAATTTTTTTTAGATTTTTCTTGACGTTAGTAATCCACTTTACATTTTATAGCAGATGTCTAAATCTTCGGAACCATTTGTTGGATATGCTGATGGTGCTAGTCATAGTACGAAGAATCTGTCCTTTGTAGCATGGGCCATTTTCACTCCGAACGACGAGTTAGTGAGTTTTCAAGGGATTTTTATTGGTAGATCGACGAACAATATCATTGAGTATAGCGCATTGATCGAACTTCTCTTTGATGCCATTTCATTTGGTATTAACTGCATAATCATAAGGTTAGACTTACAACTTGTGGTATTACAAATTACTAGTTTTTATACTGTTAGAAATCAAACACTTCTTAGATTGTTCCTAAGAGTTTGAATTTTAGAAAGACATTTTGATTTTGTTCAATATCAACACATTTCTAGAAATTTGAACACTTTGACTGATTCATTAGCTAATCAAGTTTTAGACAGAAATTTGCAACATAGGTAAAGAAAACATTCACATTATTCAATAGGATTATGCATTAAACATAGGAAAAACTCTGAAATCATATAGCTAGATAGTTATAGGTTTTTACAAAATTTGTGCCCAAGACACATTGGTCATCTGACCTGAAAATGTATGCAAAATGTCACAAGTAAACTAGTGGTGCTCATGGTAACATGCTATAGATCTAGTAATCCTATGGAGTAGCCGCATCCAACAGTTAGGAACCCCGATAGTGTGTCGCTGTAGTAGCATGAGAAGCTTTTCGACTTGGAAATTAAGAATCCCAAAGGTCAACCCCTCTATGTGCTGTTGAAGCTCAGCCAGAGTCTCAACCATATCAAGGTCCTGAAGGACTACTCTCTCAACAGCCCTCTCTGCTGGCGCATTTTCTTCACACTCTGGTTCCTCTACTGGTTGAACACGACCGATATCTGCATTACATTAAAAATTTAGTTTAGTCTTGGAAAGAAATAAAAAAAAACAAAAACATTGTATAAACCTTATAAAAATAAAAAAAACATGGGCAAATCATTCCTACCTATTGCACCCCACTGAGCGCCTTCTGATAATACTAAATATGGATCTCCTCAGAAGTCGACGCCTACATATGCATACTCATCGATGGTGATGATCTGTCATTGGAACCAGGCAAAGAATGTAGTAGAGAACACAACGGTCAATTGGCCTACATGCCGACCCATGAGTTCTACCCATCTCTGCATTCAAGGATCTCTAGGACTAGATATATCCAATGTTACATGTTGTGGCTGCATCAGTGGAATCGATTCCAAAGGGAAGGAGATAAGGATTGAACCATAACTGAAATTTTTCTTCCTTCTTCCCTTTTCTTTATTCAGTTGTTCCTTTATCTGAGATAGAACAACTTCAGACCAGTTGAAGACTATTGGCTCTAAGCACTCTAGCACATACTGCATATACAATATGTTCGCTACATGTAGTGTAATGGTGCTAGCAAGTTTAGCGATCGTGAAAAGGATGGTTCTCAAAGGAAAATCCCTGACATCCCGGATGTTTAATTTTTCATCTTTGCTAGGTTTTTCCCCTGGATAGAAATACTGCATAACATAATCCCTCACTGTCTCTCCTCCAACGGTAGAGGCTGTGAGAGAAATGGGCAAACCGCTCCTCGACTAACCTGTGAGAAAATACACGTCCTCGACTATTATGGGAACCACTTTGTTTTTAATGTGAAATGCCTCTATTGCCGGATCCCATGCTCGAACTAAGAACTCCAAGAGTTCTATTTTTTTCCTCATTCTCGACAATTTGAAGTAGTTAAGTAGTCCACAATCTATTAGGGCTCTTATAGTACTTGGATCATTCAAGGCAATCATATATTGTTCTTCATTATCTCTTTCCCTCCATGCAATCGTCATTATAATCCGATGGAAACCTGAAATACAACCATAAGATCCATTAGATTTCATTCATTGCAAAAAAAAAGGCAAATTTTGGGTACAACATGAAAATAAAAATCTTGAACTGCACCCAATGCACTCCTTGGGTTGAGATAGTGAATTTCACATGAAAGTACCATTCACTATACCTACTATGCAACACAGGTTTCTACATTCAGGGGTGCGTTGCCCTCATTTTGGGCAGAATTTACCCTAGGGGGCCTCAAAACCCTAAAAATCTGCAAAGAATGGAAATGAAATGAATAAAAAAGGCAAGAGGAGGTTCATGGTACTAACCTGGATCAAATGGAAACGAAATTTGTCTGTAGAAATGACCACAATCAACGACTGAAGTTCAGGGGAAAAATCAGGTTTAGAGCTCCAAAATGCAAATGGCAACTATGGAATGGTAACAATGAATAGTGAAACTACTTTTTTATAGTCATTTAATTGTTTTCAAGTTAAATTTATTGCTATTATTATAGTTTTATTATGTTTTTATCATGAAACAGGTATTTTTAATCCATTTGATGTTGTTCTGAACAAGAAATACAACTAATGAATAGATTAGTCTTGTAGATTTATTCAAAGAATGACTTGACCACAAAGCATACTTTTCCCCTTATTTTTTCGAGCTTTGTTAAAAACGAAAAAGGATTTGAAGCACACTTTTATCTCTTTTTCAAGATTCGATAACAGCAAAAAAGGAACCCCTGTAGTCTTCTTTCAGCTCTTTTCAAACTCTGATAATGTGAAAACATTGTCGAGCGCTTGTATTTTCGATCTCGTTAAAGTAAATGAATTGATATCTACTTAGTATAAGTTTAACCCTTTTCCGGACTGAGATGGATTATTTACGAAAAAGGAATACCTTGGTTAAACATGATCAAAGAGGTTCTCTCATATATTATTTTACACTTTTTCGGATCTGAGTGACAAATTTAAGAAAAAGTACTTTTGAAGTTCTCTTTCGTCCTCTTTTTAAGACTCTCTAAATATGAAAAAGGATTGGACTATCATTGTCATTAAGCTCGTTAAAACATAAAATAGTGACGAGCTTGTCGATCACGGCAAGAATCGAGTTTCATTCATCGCTAGACTCGTTAAATTATTAAATAGCGATACTTTATTCGCCTGAAGGGTTGAATTATATATCAAGAAAATGTTATCCTCCTCAAGCTTGTTAAAAAATAAAGAGGTACTGGTCGACAAATGACCGAGGAAAATTTTGGAAAAGTGAGCAAAGTTTATTTTTGGTAGCAAGTCGCTCTTGAACATGACACATCTTTCATTACATGTCTGTGATTGTTTGGGCTGGGTAATCATCTTGACAGTTCATTCACACCTATGGTTCATCATACCTTCACTTCAGTTTTGGGTCGATGTTGCCAACTCATCACAGTGTCACCGATATGTTCAAGAGAATTCATCTAGTGAATAAAAACTCATCCTTCTGCAATACTCATAAACCATCATTTTCGTGACCGTCATCCCTGAAAATTTCTATATCAAGTCATACCCTTGTCTCTGAAATCAGTAACTCTTGTTCTACAATAAGGTGACTTCCTGTCAACCACAAATCAATATCCAGGAAGTTCACTTAGAAACATCAGATTGTAGTACCATGAGTCTTGTTATAGCATCAACAAGATCCTCGCTTCAAGACCTTTGACTGAAAGATTTTGTTTGGCGTTCAACATCAAATCATCTATTCATGCCTTACAAAATGTACTGTAGTACCTTGAGGGCTATTGACATTAATGGTGGTTCTCTCGCATTTGTTAACAACTCACATCATTGGCTGGTAATTAAATGATGTCTTTCCATGTTCGACTACAAATCATATATTCGCATGGCTAGAGTTGTATCCAAATGATCGAGTGAACGAGATAATAAGACCCTGGATCTAGTTTCAGCCATCTGGGCTAAGATTTCAGGATTTTTGTACACATCATCTGTACAGTGACGTTACATACAGTTTGTCATCCAAACATGGGCCTATAGCTGTAGGCATGTCTGCATCTGGGCAACATTCCAATGAAGATGACTTTCTGAATTATGTACGTGTTATTAGATTGTTTATGTGCTGAACATGGGAATGCCTACCCTCAACAATTATGATCAAAGAGGATATATCATGACGTAATGTATTGTAAGATTGATGCAGGTGACCACTCTGCTTTCCAGGCTCATCACAGTGTAAAGCATCTCAATCAAATGTTCTTATTATTTGGATCTCATGCTTTAGAGGGCAATTGTTATAGGTCAATTTGGGCACCATTCCCAATGACCTGGTTAACTGGACATCATCTCCAGGACCAATGATCAAGGGTCTATCATTCCCTATCATTTCAGTTGGTACATGCCCTAAGACAAGAAACAAGAAAAATCAAGCAAGACTTTCATCAAGCAAAGGTTTCCATGGTTTGAAGCTTATTATATAGCATATGAGAGCTCACCAACGCAGGCTCTAAGGGGCCTAAAACACTGTTACCGATGAAATTGGTAACTGCACTGGTACCTACTTTTTTACGTAGCAAGAAAAATACCCGATTTTGAAAAGTGGTGATGCAGAAGCATATTATTTTTTTGAGCATATTTTTTGCACTTTAATTTTTTATTTTATTTTATTTTATTTTTTTTCTTCTGTGATGCTTTTTATGTCGATTTTGAATAGTGGTGGTGTATCAACACCAACTTTTTTATAGAGGATTGATTTTGACACTATACATTTTCTAATGTCTTCTTCTTCCGTGAGATGTTTATTTTTAAGTGCATTTATGTACTTGTGTTTTAAAAAGAAAAAATAATTTTTTTTTTATAAATAAAAATTTGTAATGATATCTTCACTTTTTCACATAGATAGAAAATGAAAAAGGGGTCAATATTATAAAGTTTATATTTTCTACAAGTTTATGTATTTCTAATTAATTTTTCAATTCACATCAAATAATTTTCGCTAAAAAACCAATATTTTGAATGATATAACAAAAAAAATACAAATTTTCAATACAAATAGAATGCAAAAAAATACACTTTTATAAACTTTTTGTTGAAAAAAACATGTTAAATTAACTAATTTTTGGGAAAATATTAATAAAAAAACTTAAGAAAATAACATTTTTACTGAATTTTATGTCAAAAAAAAGTAATCACATGTTTTTTGCAAAAAATAAGGATTCTTCTCATAAAATATCAAAGTCTAAACATTACAAGTAAAACCGATTAATAGATCTAAAAAATGAGCTTTGTTTGCAAGCATAACTTAAAGATAATAAAAAATATCAACTAATACATGTTCAACGTCATCTAGAACATCATTGATGGCTTCTTGCACAACATTTTCTACTTCATTTTCGTCATTTTCATCTTCTAATGGATCTTTCATGTATGCAAATCTTCTAAAGTGTCCCTTTCCAATCATTCCATATAATGGTGGTTGAGGTTCCTTTGCTTTTTTTGCCACACATGATTCATTAAAATCCCCAATCCTGAAACCAACTTCTTTCTTTGCATCTGGAAGGAATTCAAAAACGTTAATTCTTTGTTGAATAAATTTGCATTGCACTGGGTCGAGGGTTGCCCAGCTTGCCTCTGGCCCCTAGCTGGGTAGCCCTCGACAGCGCCGACAGGCCTGGCTCCGACTCCCGTCTGGGTGGAGTGTGATTCCGAGAATCACCTGCAGCTAGGTGGAGGGCGATTCCGAGAATCTCCCTCGGCTGGGTGGAGGGCGATTCTCGAAATCACACTCTGCCCAGCCAGGGGCCGGAGGCAGGCTGGGTAGTCCTCGACAGCGCCACCCGGGCGGCCTCCAGCCCTTGGTTGGATGGAGGGATATTCTAAGAATCACCCTCCACCCAGCTGTAGGCCAGAGGCAGGCTGGGCAGCCCTCAACGGTGCTACCTAGCCCCCGGTTGAGTGGAGGGTGATTCTGAGAATCTCCCTCCACCTAGTGCGGGGCCGGAGGCTAGTTGGGTGGTGCCATTGAGGGTTACTTAGCCTGCCTCCGGCCCCCAGCTGGGCAGAGGGCGATTCTCGGAATCATGCTCTGCCCAGTCAGGAGAGATTCTCAAAATCGCCCTCCGCTTAGCTGGGGGTGATTCTCAGAATCTCCCTCCGCCCTACCAAGGGCCAGAGGCAGGCTGGGTGGTGTCATCGAGGGCTTCCCAGGCTGCCTCTAACCCCCGACTGGGAGGAGGGCGATTCTAGCCAAGGGCCAGAGGTAGGTTGGGAAGCCCTGGATGGTACCACCTAGCCTGCCTCTCGACCTTGGTTGGGCTGAGGGAGATTCTTGGAATCACCCTCCGCCCGGCTGGGGGCCGGAGGACAGCCAGGCAGCATCGTCATGGGCTTCCCAGCCTACCTCTGGCCCCCAACTGGGCAGAGGGCGATTTCAAGAATCTCATATATGTACTTGTGTTTTAAAAAGAAAAAAATATTCTTTTTTTTAATAAAAATTTGTAATGATATCTTCACCTTTTTACATAGATAAAAAATGAAAAAAGGGTCAATATTATAAAGTTTATATTTTCTACAATTTTATGTATTGCTAATTAAATTTTCAATTCACATCAAATAGTTTTCACTAAAAAACCAATATTTTGAACGATATAAAAAAAAAAATACAAATAGAATGCAAAAAATACACTTTTAGAAACTTTTTGTTGAAAAAACATGTTAAATAGACTAATTTTTGGGAAAATCTTAACAAAAAAACTTAAGAAAATATCATTTTTATTGAATTTTATGTCAAAAAATAGTAATCACATGTTTTTTGAAAGAAATAAGGATTCTTCTCATAAAATATCAAAGTCTAAACATTACAATTAAAACCGATTAATAGATCTCAAAAATGAGCTTTGTTTGCAAGCATAACTTAAATATCATCAACAATATCAACTAATACATGTTCAACATAATCTAGAACATCATTGATGGCTTCTTCCACAACATTTTCTGCTTCATTTTGGTCATTTTCATCTTCTAATGGATCTTTCATGTATGAAAATCTTCCAAAGTGTCCCTTTCCAATCATTCCATATAATGGTGGTTGAGGTTCCTTTGCTTTTTTTGCCACACATGATTCATTAAAATCCCGTTTCCTCAAACCAACTTCTTGCTTCGCATCTGGAAGGAATTCAAAAGCATTAATTCTTTGTTGAATAAATTTTCATTGCACTGGGTATTTCTCAATGGCAATGCAATTTCTTCCTTTTGGTAGCCAACATGATAGTGTTGTATCTAATCATCAAGCACAAAAGAAATAAGTAAGAAAATTAGTATAAAGACATAAAAAGTAAAAAAATTAATATTTAAATTTAAATTTGTACAATAAAACTTACATGAACCTGAGAATAGATCCAAAGCCCAAAATTCTTCATTTGACGATGCCGCCCAGCCTTCCTCGAGCCGCCGGCTGGTCAGAGGCAGGCTGAGCAGCCCTCAATAGCACCACTCGACAAGCCTCCGCCCAACCGGGGGCGATTCTCGAAATTTCCCTCTGCCCAGCTGGGGGTGATTCTTGAAATTTCCCCCCTCTCAGCCATGGGCCGGAGGCAGGCTAGGAAGCCCTCGATGGCATCACCCGGCCGACCTCCGGCCCACAGCTGGGCGGAGGGATATTCTCGAAATCACCCTCCACTCGGCTGGGCGACATCGTCGAAGGGTGCTTAGCCTGCCTCCGGCCCCCGGCTGGGTGGAGGGCGATTCCGAGAATCGTTCTCCACCTAGCCGCCAGTCAGAGGCAGGCTAGGTAGCCCTCGATGGTGCCACCCGGCCTACCTCCGGCCCTCGGGTGGGTGGAGGGAAATTCTGAGAATCACCACCGACTGTGGGAGGGGGATTATGAGAATAAAGCCCATCTAGGTGGAGGGCGATTTCGAGAATCACCCTCTGCCCAACTGGGGGGAATTCTCAGAATCGCACTCCGCTCAGCCAGGGGCTGGAGGCAGGCTGGGCAACCATCGATGGTGCCACCCGGTTGGCCTCTGGCCCCTTGCTAGACGGAGGGAGATTCTCAGAATCACTCTACACCTAGCCACATGCCAAAAGTAGGCTAGGAAGCCCTCGACGGTGCCGCCCGACCTACCTCTGTCCCCCGGCTGGGCATAGTGCGATTCCGAGAATCTCCCCCAGCTAGTCGGAGGGTGATTCTCGGAATCTCCCTCCACCCAGCCGGTGGAGATTCTCAGAATCGCCCTCCACCCAGTCGGGGGTGATTCTCGGAATCACCCTCCACCCAGATGGGGGTCGGAGCCAGGTCAGGCAGTGCTGTCGAGGGCTACCTAGCTAGGGGCCAGAGGTAGGCTGGGGGTGATTCTTGGAATCGCCCTCCACCCAGCTAGGGGTTATTCTCAGAATCACCCTCTGCCCTACCTAGCACCAGAGGCAGGCCAACCGGCATCATTGAGGGCTGCCTAGCCTACCTCCGACCCCCAACTGGGAGGAGGGCAATTCCGAGAATCACCCTCTGCCCAACCGGGGGTTAGAGGTAGGCTGGGAAGCCCTCGACGGCGCGACCTGGCCTGCCTCTAGCCCCCGGTTGGGCAGAGGGTGATTCCAAGAATCACCCCTGGCTGGGCGGAGGGTAATTCCTAGAATTTCCCTCAGCCCAGCCAGGGGCGATTCTTGGAATCTCCCTTCCGCCCAGACGAGGGTCAGAGGCAAGCCGAGCGGCGTCGTTGAGGGCTGCCCAGCCTGCCTCCGACCCCCGGCTGGGCAGAGGGCGATTTTGAGAATCACCCTTGGTCCAACTGAGGGCCGGAGGCAGGTTGGGTAGCCTTGGATGGTGCCACCTGGCCCACCTCTGGCCCTTGGTTGGGTGGAGGGAGATTCTCGGAATCACCCTCCACCCGGCTAAGGGCCTGAGGCTGGCTAAGTGGCATCATCGAGGGCTTCCCAGTCTGCCTCCGGCCCCTAGCTGGGTGAGGGAAATTTTGAGAATCGCGCTCCACCCAGCCTCAGGTTGGAGGTAGGCTAGGAAGCCCTTGACGGCACTGCCCGGCCTACCTCTGGCCCCCGACTGGGTGGAGGGCCATTCCAAGAATCGTCCTCGATTGGGTGAAGGAAGATTCTCGGAATCGCCCTCCGCCCAGCTAGGGGCTATTCTCGGAATCGTCCTACGCCTAGCCGGGGGAACTTCTTGGAATCGCCCTCCGCCCAGCCGAGGGCCAGATGCTGGCCAGGCGACACTGTGGAGGGCCACCCAGTCTGCCTCTGGTCGCCGGCTCGATGGAGGCAGGTTGGGCAGCCCTCGATGGTGCCGCTCGACTGGCCTCTGGCCCCCAGGAATCACCATTCGCTTAGCTGGTGGCCAGAGGCTCGTTAGGTGGCGGTGTTGAGGGCTGCCTAGCCAGCCTACGGTCCTTGGTGGGCAGCAAATTAATTATTATTATTACTATTTTTCAAGCACAAGCTATATAAAAAAATTAATTTTTTTTAAAGAAAAACTATTATAATAAAAAAAAAGTATTTTTTAATAAAAAAAGAAAGGTATTCAATTAAAATTTTAAAAAGTAAAAAAAAAATAAGAACATATCAAAAAATATGTTTTAAAAAATTATCAAACAAATATAAAAAAAAAATTAATTTTTTTTAATTAAAACAATTATTTAAAAAAAAAAAAAACAATTAAAAAAAAATTCAAATATGTTTTAAAATATAAACAAACATATATAAGAAGATTTTAGTTTTTAATTTTTATTTTCTTAAACCTAAAAAATTATAATTTAAAATATAGAAAAACAATAAAAAGAATAAAAAATATGTTTTAATATATAAACAAACAAATATATGAATAATAAATTTTTCATTTACTTGTTCATTTAAAAAAATTTCTTAAGTCATATAATTTCTCCATAATTTCATGGTTCAAGTATCTTGAAAACTTAAGATTTAAAAACTTGAGATTTACAACTTGTCATTAAGTTTTTTATGTGCTATGAAATTTTATCTTTAATGTTATGGTTGAAAATAATTACAATTTTAGGGTTGTTTAGAGTCAAGATATTTTATGTTTAACAACATGGATAAAAATTGTTCGAAATGATAAGCCCTTCAGACATGATTTTGTTTATATTTAACATCATCTATAAAAAAATTTAGAATTTTACGATTTTTCAATGTCCTAATATGTTGCCTTTAACTCCATTGTTACAATGTGTCAAAAGTGTGACACAATGTTTTTTTTTGTTATTCCAGCATCAACTCGTTTTTTTAGGGTGTTTTTTCAATCCTTTTTTAAAGAAACAATTTTTTTTTTAGCATAATTTTATAAAAGGGTGAAATTTGACCTTGAGAAAAAAACAATGCATTCTGGAATACACATTTTTTTGTTTTTGGGGCGTTTTTTTCATGTTTTTTGAGTCTTTTTAGGTTAGAGTTCCCGTTTTGAGGTAATAGTTCTCGTTTCATCTGTAACCGTATTCTAAGTGCGTTGCATATGCAGGTAGCCCCATGCAAGGTTTCTCTACAAAGCACTTCCTAACATTCACAGGTGTGTTGGTCACATTGGGAGCGAAACTCTCATTGTTCCGGAATCTCCACCTAGCCAGTGCCTTCTAGAAGAGTTCACATGTGTCAAACTTTGGATCCAAGTGTCCATTTGACATATACATGACTGGAAACATGTCTTTCCTGTTATTGGAAAGTCATTGATTGAAAAAAAAACCTACAGTTCATCTATAAATTGAGCACAGATCTCAGTGCTTTAGGAGGAAGAATTTGAGTAGAGAAATGCTGGAGAATTTTCAATTGAGAGCTAGATTTGTGTAGCTACTGCTGGAGAGATTTCTACTATGATGAGGCTTGGGAACGTTTTTGGAAGGTCACTTCAAATCAGTCACTAGGTTGTAACCTCTCCTTCTATCATAAATAGAGAGTACTACTTATTTTTCCCTATATGCATCTGTATTGGCTTTGATTCTCCGTATTGCAAGATCTTATTTGATGGATATGGTTTATGCTTTAATGATTTAGCTAAATATCTTGAATAGATATATATACTATTGCATCTTCTGCTATTTCAGTGTTCTTTCTTGTAGGAAGCATTCAGTGCACAAACCACTTGAATTTGAAGCTACAACAGAAGCGACAGAAGGAGCCATTTGGAAGTGACTGAACAAGTAAGCCTCCAATCCTCTCTGTGTATCTGTTTTGAGTTAGGAAAAATAGTCGTATAGTCTTTCACCTATTGCTCTAGACTAGCACCTGTCTAGGAAAGTGTGATTTATCCGTAATTCACAATTTTGGCCCAACAATGAGCAGATTGGACCATCCACGTCGAGTCAGCCTTCTCAACCTATAGCATCCAACATTCATGATCATGAGTAGGTTGGACCATCCATGTTGAGTAATCACGAGCAATCGACAATTGATCCTGATTAGCATGAAGCACCACCAGATTAGCAGACACATGATAATCATAATCTATTTGAGCTTATCAAGGCTGCACCATTGAATGAGCAGGCCTCGACCCTTGAATAGCACTACTATTGATGATGCACAACTATCAAATATTTGACATTTATATTACAGTTTTATATTTTTGATATATATATATATATATATATATATATATATATATGGTCCATGTATTTTGTGTTTATGTTGCAGTTGTACTTAATTTACATGTTGGTGATCATCACGATGTGTATATTGTTAGGGCAGGTTAGATATGTTCATTTCATGTGTAGCTTGCAGATAGATGTGTATGTGATAGCAGTTATTTGACATGAGATGTATATTTGATTTTTGTGTTGTGATGATGTTATATAATGCTAATTATGTTTTGTTAGATCATAATGATCACGATGATTAGATGATGTTAGCGAATTTGAATGTGTTTTTTTAGTCGAATATGATTTTTTTATGATGGTTATCATGATCCTGATGTTTATCTAATTTAGTATTAAATCATGATATTTATTAAATATTATGTCGTGATTATAATTGAAATTTTAATTTTAATTGTATGTAAAATTGTACAGTTGTATTTGCATTTGTAATTTTTTTTTAATTGTAATTTTAGCAATTAATTTATTGTGAAATGATTGTAATTTTAATTTTAATTGTATATATGTAAAATTGTATTTGTAATTTTAATTCTAATTGTAATTGTATGTGAAATCGTAAAATTGTAATTGTATGTGAAATATTTGTAAAAATTTAATTGTATTAATGTGAAATGATTGTAATTGTAATTGTATGTAAAATTTAAAAATTATAATTCTAAATATTGTAATTGCAATTTTAATTGTAATTGTGTGTAAAATTTAAAAATTATAATTGTAAATATTGTAATTGCAATTTTAATTATAATTGTATGTGAAATTGTAAAAAAATAATTGTAATTGAAATTGTAACTCTAATTGTAATTGTAATTGTTATTTTAATTGTAATTGTATGTAAAATATGTGTAAAATTTTGATTTTATTAATGTGAAATTACTGTAATTGTAAAATTGTAATTGTATGTAAAATTCTAAAATTGTAATTGTAATTTTAATTGTATTACAGTGAAATGATTGTAATTGTAAAATTGTAATTGTATGTAAAATTCTAAGATTGTAATTGTAATTGTATGTAAAATATTTGCAAAATTTTAATTGTATTAATGTGAAATGATTTTATTAAAATTTTTAAAATTGTAAAATTGTAAAATAATAAATCTAGAATAATATGAATTTTTGTAACATAATAAAGTTTAGAAAATAATGAAAATAAATTCATGTACTTTAGAATTATTATTATTTTATCATGATCTTACATACCAAAAAAAAGAACTTAATACAATACGCAATCGTTTTTGAGATCAACATAATTGCAAATTATCAAGTGAAATATTGATTTTAACATTAACACAATTCAAATTACCAATTAAGTCAAAATACATATTATAATGTTTCGAAAAAAGAGAGTCTTATAAGTTATAAGGTAATTAAGTTCTCTTCTTTATAAAAACTCATCTTAAAAAGTATAAATATAGATGAAATAACACATGTACCATATCACTCTCGGTTGTTGTGATCACCCTCATTATCTTCCGGCTCGCTTGGCATGATAACACTATTGTTATCAAAAATATTTTTTGATATAGGGTCATGTCTCAATACAAACCACCAATTCCTATCCAACACATATGGGTAAAAAACACCTGGTTGTTGTGTTTGGGGAAAACATAGGGCTGCTTAGCTTCATCCCACATCTTTCTAGAGTTGATACATATCAGCCTACTATCGCAATATTCCTTTACATTATTCTGATCAAAGGTGTCCCACCACTTGCACCTAAAAATAACACATTGGAAAGAAGAGAAATCCACATCAGTAATCTCTTGTATCATTCTAACGTAACCTAACGTCCCTCATACTAAGTTTTGATCACGGTGGCTAGATCGACTAGATTGATCGAACTCAAATTCCACTACACAGTCTTGTGTCATGTGTCCATCATCGACATTTTCTATGTGAAAATGGTGTCCATATGCCCACATAGATGGGAAAAAATGCACCTATATTAAAAAATCATAGTGTCATGTGTCTTATAATAACCCAATAGTTAAAATATGAAATATACATGTAATTGCATTTGAAAGGTGCATTATTAAGTTTAAAATGTACATATAAATTAAATATATTATTACTGAGTTGGTGAAACCAATCGCTACGTTTAGCGCATCCTCTTAAGCACGCGGGTAACGACCGGTTGCACCATATTTCTCTGACTTGGTCAACAACCCAAATGTTGGGGCATATTTTTGGCATATTTTCTTTTAAATGATCAGGATAAGGCACACTTCTACCATTCAAATATCTAAATTGTTTCCTATCACTATTCCATTTCATCCTCTTTTGTTCGTAAAATGCGACCCATGGTTGTGTCGCTTCGGAATTGTAAAGAACACATTTATTGATTTCCTCAATTTTTGCATTCACTAATGAAATCAAACTGAAATTATATAGTGCATAGAGAGAAAAATATAAATTATATTGAAGTTCAACATGAATATTTACTTTGTGTAAATTTGAAAAATCATAAGTTGCTTACTCTTTATCAAGTGCTTTTTTCCATTCGTTTGGAGCAACTCCCCTTCTCTTTTATCTTCATCCCTTTCATCGTCCCAAATCACTGCACCTAGTCTTTTGTTTATTTGCTTGATGTACTCATTGTAATAATAGAAAGACTAATACGATATGTACCTCTCTGCCATATACCCCTTGGGTTTTTCCCTTTGTCAAACAAAACCTTTCAATTTATTTGTGTGCCTCTCTAAGAAGAACATCCAACGACAAGAAACCATCCCAACTAATCAAACCTCATCTACTAGGTGGATTAGAAGATGAACCTGTAAGTCCATGAAACTTGTCAGTAGTTCCTTCTCAAACATACAAACAATCTCAACTATCTCTTGACGCCACTGTAGAATGCTAGCCACATGAATCTCCTTTGACATGATCCAATGTAAAAATGTAGATAATTCAGAGATGGCACGTCTTAGGTCTTGGGGGAATTCATGTTTCACATGCCCACGAACGATCAAAGGATAATGACATTGTAAAGTTATAAACATGTGCAATAATATACAAAAACGTTATGTTTTATGATCCTTGCATGGGATAAAATTTATTAATATAAAAATTAAAAATATCTTTATTTTGACATTATACATACTCTTAGAAGATTCAAATGGTCATGTGATTTCAACCTCGACAAATGGTCATCCATGGTGAAGCAGCTTTGTAGTGAGGACCCGTATGAATATGGCACCCTCACACCCATTATAACTTCCCTTGCCAAAGAAAGATCATCTTTTTTTTTAAATCCATGGGACATCACCATCTTTGAAATACCATGAGTTAGAGGAACCAATGCCTACCTCTGATCTTCTACTTTCTAATCATATTAGCGAGTGTTTATTTTTAGTTTTTAAAGTAATAAGATATTTCCTAACAGCCAATGTGTCACTTTTTTTCGATGATATGTGCCTCCATAAAGAAGATGAAACATTTTTAAACATATGCATGGGAACTAATAAGTGGGTAGTCTTAAGATGCTACCAATATGGGAGGTTATAAAACATAGATTTCCCTTTCATCCCAATGGGAAATTTCTCAACATAGGTGTCAAAATTATGGATCATCGGACATAGGCTCCCCATTCGAATCAAACATTTATATGAACTCCTTCTTCTTCTCTCTCTCATATGCTCTAAGCCATTTAGCTAGTGTCATTATTGGAGGCCTTTGGGGTCTCTCTCGTTTACCATTGAAAGCGGATGCTGCTCTTCTGTAAGGGTGTTCTTGTGGGAAGAATACCCTCGAGAAGTCATACACTAGCTTTCGTAGGTCATTGGACCATCTATATTTCAGAGAAGGTCCAAAAAATTTACATCCAAAATACCATTTTGTTACAAGACATGTCAGATTATTGTACACAATTTATATGGATGGCACATTAAAGAATATCATGAAGATCAGAACAATTAAATGAATTTTTCGGGTCCTATATCCTCTATATGATTCATGGCTATTGAATAAGTTGGGATTCACATAACTACTAACTCACTTCTGTGTGAGGCATTCCATCCCTGCAATGGAGCTAATTCTTTGCAATGAAAGGGCCTTTGAATCCTTTGGATTATAGGCATGTGCCTCAATATCTTAAGAGGACGAACACGTGATTTACCCTTATTTTTTTATTTATCATACTTATCATGCCTACTTTTTGAACATATCTCTTAGTCTTCTTATTATCCTCTATATAGAATATGATCATTTGGACATCAATGATATGATATTTACTCATCACCCAAAATTTTCAACAATTTCTTTGCCTCTTCGTAGCTCCTGAGCAGGACATTATCACTTGGAAGAACCTTATATTTAAATAACATGTAGTTGTTGATCATGGAAAATATTAAATTTACATTAATGCCGATATAATTATTAATGTTCATAAAATTGACCATTTGAAATGTTCATAGTGTGATTATATTTCTCAAATATATGTAAGGGAGGACTTTATGGTAACTTACCTCAAAATTCTGAGAAACATGCATTTGACAAGCCAAAATTTCCTTTCAAGTTGTACAGTAACATCGTTTTCCCCAACTAGGTAGAATTTTACTGACCGTCAGGTCTTAAGAGAGGGGTGGTGGAAGCAAATTTAAAGCTTTCGATAAAGGTGTCAGCGATATGAGCATCATCCCCCAGCTGATCATCGTTTTGGAATGTATCTAACAACATTATCTCCATGGAAGTTGTATCCCTTAATTAATCATCCATACTGACCTCTATTTGATTGCCTCCATTGCCAGCTTGTGAAGAACTACTATTGCTGTAGTCATTCCTAATTGGTGAATCTGCATGTAGTGGGAATTGAATCGGTGGTTGATTCAACCATTCTTGGTATTGTTCCTCTCCGATTTTTTCTCTTAATTTAGTCTTCTCTCAATTTTACATTGTCGTGGTGTGCATCGGAAGATGATAGGTAGGTTTTTCATCATCACTAGGATCATAATCATTTCAAAAAATATATGTGAACATGATTAGTACAAAATCTATGATATCAATCAGTAAGAACGTGGACAATGCATGATTAATTTGTTTGATGTTGCAATAATTACATTAATATACCAAAAATTTATTATTACCATCATTGTCCTGGGATTATGGCTAGAAGATGCAATATTGTTACAATTCGCAGGGTGAAGCGGCTATCTATTTTCATCTACCAAATGCACCTTGCGGTATGCTGCTCATGATTAGAGCTTTTGACGTTTTCGAGTTGTTTGAATATTTTGTCCATCTGAACTCGATTCTGAACCTGCATGAACCTAAAAATTTGTATATGTTATAAGTTTTATTAAGCTGATTGACATGGATAAAAACATAAATTCAGTTAGATAATGAAAATATAAATAAAATCTGAAGTAAATATTACGTCTTGAGATGGATAGGGAGAACTCCGCGATGGACTTTCAGAAATATTATGGAACGAGCTAGAGTTTGACGAATTTTCCGTTTGATATAATTATGATATTTTCGCCTACATTTGAGCAAAATCAACAATACATTTTAGTGTACACACCTAAAAGTAATTTTGGTGCCTTAAAAATGGACTTATTGTTATTAGTGCTTATGTATAGATAACTGCATCGGTGTGTTTTAGTTACTGCACATTGGTGTCATGTTATTAATTGATGCATCGATGCAGTGTTATTAATTGATGCACGGGTGATGAAAAGCTATAAATAAAAAAACACAGCTTTATTATTTTAAAGTGAAAAAAAGTGGTAAATTGAAAAGTGGGCGGTAAAATATTTTCAAAAATCTAATTTCATAAAAAAATTCTTTAAATACTAAATACTAAACAATGTAAAATTTTATTTTTTTCTTACCATTTCTGAAATATTTTTTTATGTGGTAAGTAAAAATTGTTTAATGGAAAACAATTTAAAAAATCCATTTTTTACCTAAAACTCTTCATTATTTTTTGTTTCTCGCCCGTTTCTTCTTGTTTTGGTCATTTTAATTAGGGCTTCTTATTTTAGATTAAGCGTATATATATATATATATATATATATATATATATATATATATATATATATATATATATATATATATATAGGCCTATGAAATCTAACCCACAGGACGAATCGCATAGTCGAATCCCAACCCATGTCAGCCCTTGCATGAATTTTTAAAAAACTGAGTTTTTTTAATCGGTGCGCCTTGCGCACTGGTGCATTGTCTTATCACTGTGCATCGTGTACGTATTTTTTGATAAAAAAATTTAAAAACATGTTTTTTTTTTTTTAATCTGTGTTCCATATGTAAAATAGGGCACCGATGTGCTATTTCATTATAGCACACCGCGCACGTACTGTTTGAATTTTTTTTTTTCTTGTGTTAATCTGTGTACCATGTAACATATAACGCACAAAGTTTCCTTTTTGACAGAGAGAACCATACGACGGTCGCCTGTTTGCATGGGGAATTTATAAGAATAGGCCACACCACCCCATCCACGACACCATATGCTACAAAAAATAACATTAGACAATTTTTATTATTTTTTCTGTGTTAATCAGTGCGGTGGTTAACATATAATGTACCAGTGCTCCTTGTTGACATAGAGCACCGTACGATGTTTTATATTGTTTTGGCGGTGCATTTATAAGAACACGACGCACCAATGTCGATGCATACAACATTTAGAAGCACATTGGTTTCTTATATATATATATATATATATATATATATATATATATATATATATATATATATATATATATATATAAATATATATATATATACCTAAAAAGTTGTTTATTTATAGAATATATTAACGAATGATATGGTACAGGTTTCATATTGATAAAGAAATGACTAACAAGAGATCAAGTAATAAAAATATTGATAACACATCAAGAAAAGAAAAAAACACAAGTTCTTTGTAAATTATTTACAAAAAATATTATTTTTGAACTATATGTAAGTTTAATTAATATGTAGTGTTTATTGTGTATCATGCAGAGCCACAAAATGATGAAGCTCGATAAGATTATTTTTGATCTAGGACCAGAAGAGCATAAAAGCTTAATGGAAAAATTGCAAAAGGATGAATCAGGTGAATGAAAAAATACTATCGATCGAATATGAGTTTCTTTTTCAATTTTCATTAATAATATGCTTAAAATTATTAGATAACATGTTTAAAACAATCTATTAATTCACATATGTTCAATGTTCTATAGGGACCAATAGTTCAGAAAATGAATGTTGTTCTAAGAAAAGAAAAAACTATAATATGCAAATGAAAATGAATTGCTCCTTAGCTCATCTGCAGTGGTGCGAGAGGTTAACGAAAGGGGGAAAAACTTTTACAAAATTTTGAGGGATCTAGTGGAATGAATGTATAGACTTTCTTTCCACTTACAATACAAAAATAAATCCAATGATTCCAAGAACTAAATTTTATCTAAACTACAAGAAGATTTTATAGAGAATTGGTCAATGAGACATGTCATACTTTTAATAGCAAAAACCTACAACAACAAAAAATAAGGAATGAAAAAGTAATATTCCTTTAAATGTTTTTCCTAGAATTATATATAAATATCATTTATAAATATTACTTTTGTTATATTTACTTTTCATATATCAATATAAAAATTAAATAGTTTATTGTCATGTTACATTTTCAGGAAGATTATGAAAATCTCAAAATATGAACGAACTGATATTAGAAATATGACAGTAGGAATGCCCAAAAAGGTGCACAAGGAGATGGTCAAAGAAATGGACAAAATTGCATTACAGGAGGAGCCATCTCAACAACAACGTGCTTCAAATGTAATATGTAATCATTGAAATTTTTGATCATTAGGTAAAATAAATAAACAATTTAGCATTAAATATTAATTTTCAAGTATTTTCTTGTAGAAAAAAAAGGAAATGGAACCCATTCAGCACATAAAACAGGACGATAAGGAAGAAAAGGGTTGATATCTAAGCTTGTGAGTAATTTTTATTTCATTATAATGACTTAACTAGATTTCATTTTTGTATATTTTAAGTTTTTTTACAGCAATCATCATTGAATATCTTCAAATAGGTGCTAACATACAAAGAAGAACCTTCAGACAAATTGATTGACATTGGGTTAAATACGGGTTGTGAGTATATTTTGGCATGTCATAAATTAATTGTGGAATTTCTAGGCGTCTATCGACCTTGTTTGACTTAGCTCCATCTATAATTAACATAACAAAAAAATATTTTATATTAAATATATGATTTGTTATGGGGTATAAAACTTGCAGGAAACAAAGTACGGAATTGCGCCAATAGATGAAATCTTGAAAGATGGGATGAAATTTGGTTTTGAAAGAATGAGCATAGTTCATGAGTCAATTGTTGCTATGGTACGCCATTTATTTTCGATTTAAATTGATGTATATTATTTAATATTTCAATTTTCATTATTATCACCAATCTATATACACTCATTATAGTTCATTTTTATGTTTGTAGATGGAAGGTGAAGAAGAAGAAAACAATCAACACTGTGAACAAAACATTCCTCAAAATAACCCATGTCATGGAAGTAGCTCGAATAGTGAGAACAGTTCAAGCGAAGAATGATGATTATTATGTTTGGATATGAAGGCAAGGCGTTGTATTTTTCGAAATATTTGTTTGTGAAATCAAACATTTTGTTTAATGTAATGGACATAGTGTCCCAATTGAAAGACAAAAGGATACCAACAACTGTCCCATTTTGTATGAAAAAGACTGTTTCATCCAATATATATATATATATATATATATATATATATATATGTTTTAATCTATTCTATTGCATTCTCCATTGTCGCTATGAAATGTAACACCATTGATTAAATTTATGGATGATTAAATATTATAATGAAGAGATGTGAAATCTAATGATATGATATAAAAAATTAATCGAAACATCACATTCAAATGCACTAATAAAAAATTAATTGATATGAATACTACTATAAGATATGAGTCATCTTTTGATGAATAATGAATTTTAAAAAATCATAATAATTACGATATGATATAAAAAAGTAATCCAAACATCACATTCAAATGAACTAATAGAATTTTAATTGATATGAATACTGCTATAAGATGTGTGTCGAATTTTGATGAAAAATGAATTTAAAAAAATCACAGTAATTGCACTGTCACGGGTCGATGTTTCTAAAAAATGCCAAATGAATACCGGTGCATGTCAATTATTGTACACTTGTGCATTTGCATGATAAAGAGCAATAATGTGTTTCTACGTCCTATGGGAACCGCATGAATATCGATACCAATTATAACTCTCGATGCATTTGTGCGATACTGCGCACCGATGTGTTTATGTGAGACTACTCACTGGTTCGCTTGTACAACCTATGGGCACCGCGCAAATACCAACATGAATTAAAACAATTGGTGCATTAGTGTGATACTACGCACCTGTGCATTTATATAATACTAAGAACCAATGCGTTGATACGACCTATGGACACTGCACAAATCCCGATACCAATTATAATGGCTCGGTGTGTTGTATCACCTACAGTATGCTCGGTGTGGTTTTAGAACTTTACGGTCAATTGCATGCACCTTCAACCGCCCCGGGCCCACTGTATGGATGACATGCACCGGTGGGTTGACACCTGAATAGTGCACCGATGAAATAAGAATTCATAATAACCTCCGGCCGCCCAGTTTCTTAATTGTGTTGAAATTTCGTTAGAAGCTCTACCAAAACCTCCATTACCGAAAATGGATGTTGTTGAAAATATTTTTTTGACAATTTTGGCCAATTCTATAACACTAAAAACATCCTTTATAACCTCCGCTAGAGGGTCTTTTCCTTGTAGTGTTTCAATCATTTTCTAGCACCATGTCTAGGTTTCTATGTTTTCCTAGTATCTTCCTCTCCCTTTTCTCTTCTATTTCTTCTTTTTTTTCTCCCCCTTTAGATTACCCTTTCTATATTGTCCTTTTATTCATTCTGTTTTTACCACACATTCTCTTGTCTATTTTTATTTTCATTATAATTTAAATAAAATTATTCTTCTATAAATTTTTTCTTCCACTTTTTAATAAATTATCAATCATCAAACCTAACCCTATTTTACATGGTGTAATTTTATTAAAATTTTATTATTATGTTTATAATTATATCTTAACATTCTCCTTATACCATCGAGATTATTCACCTTTCAAATATAATTTTCCGTATGGTTAACTTTTTTTTTTATTATTTTTTGGGAATTCCAACCTATTTATTTTCAATAACTATTATAGATTTTCCTTATAATTATAGCTTTTTAAGCATTCTCTTAACCTATCAAGTTAGGAGAATTGTCCATCCCAAATTTAAACATTTCAAGTTATTTTACATAATTTTACTCTAGAAATATCACAAGGTAAACTTGAATAATATAACTTATATAAATCACTATTATTTTTATTTTTATTTTTATTCACATAAACCTTTTTTTTTCATGAATCACTTTTTAGTGACCAAAAAAATATACAAACATCTAGCAACAGTTAGGTAATATTTAATACAATTTATTTCAATTTGATTTAAAAATCTTAAAATTTATAATATTATATTTTCTTAATTTAAAATATTCTCTTTATGTTAAATTTCCTTTCTAAAGATATTATAATAAATAGTTTAAAGTTTTTCAAATATAATTGTAACATTCTCCGGTAAAACTCATGCAAAACCACATAGGATTAGAAACATTTTACATAATTTACAAACGTATAATTTTCCAAATTACTATTCCATATTTCTTCATTGACCATTAGATAAAATCTTCGTTATTACACAAAGTAACTTTAAAAAAGGAATAATAAGTCACGCAACATTTAGCAACCATTGTTGTAGCTTATTAATATAAACTTACTAATGTAACCTTGCATCATTTTCATGATTCCTTTAACTAGGTTTGTTAATCACATACTTGCAGATAGTGTAAATGTAATATTATGCGAGGAGGGAACATCATTAGAATGGCATATAAGTAAAACAAATCATTGAACATTGATATACCCTAGAAACTGATCTGAATATTGACAAACTAGTTTTGTTATGTTAGCTTCCTCATCATTATAAAATAAAAGTGTTTAAGGATTTTCTAAAAAATCCAGTTTATGAGAGGGTTTATGTGTCAAATTTGTGTCTTTTATGAGAAATTCATGAGGTAAATGAGCTTCAAAAACACATATACAATAAGTAAATTACAGAGAAATAATACATAGCAAGCACGTTACACAATAGTGATGAAGGAGTTCACCCCTCCTGGGCTACACCTCCTTGGTCTAGCTTCACTGGCTTGGCCCTCTTTGATTAAATGATAAAAAATATGAAGACAATCAATTAATAAGCTCTGATGGCCCTCAAACCTACTCTAATGTCTCTGGGACACCCCCAATACCGTGGTTTTGGTTCTGGTTGAGTCTAATTCTAACTCTCTCAGAAAACGTTATACCTCTTTCAATACCTTAGCTTGGGTCTTTGTATGAGATCAAAGTCGAAAAAGTGATGTTTAAAATCCTCTAAAACTCCTAAAACCTACTCCAACATGCTCAGAGCATCCAAATATTCTAGGATAAACTCCTTTTTAGACGAATTTGGTTGAATTTTTCTCAAGTTATGGTTCCCTCAATTACGGACTAGGAAACCTCCTCTAAAACTGGAGCAACTCTAGTTAACTCCACCAAATCTAGAGTTCCCACTGAAATTGGCAGAATCTTCCAATTAATTTTAATCCGCAATTAAATTTAATTGGAGATTAAGTGCTATTTATGTGCTAACTACGCATTAATTAATATGAAATTGATTAATGGATAATCACATATTAAACTGGATTAATGTTGTGGTTAACGATCAATAAACCCACATTAATGTGTTAATCATCCACTTTAGCCTCAGGCCCTGCCAGTGGTCGTATGTCGCATGGTCCTATGCATTGGGACTAGCCCCACGGGGCTAGGCCCCATTTTCGTCCACCATAACATTAGTTTGAATACAAATATAAACCAACTCCGCTATATATTAATATCCAATACAGATCATAGGTGGTAAGATGTAGTGTTTGTGTGGGGGAGGTCACGCGGTCAAGCCTGACCTCCACCCATCCAGCATATAATTTTTTTTTTCGACGCTAATAACACAATTTCTACCTTGGAGGGGCATGTGGTAGCCTCCAGGATAGCCATGTGTCATGTCATCATTCTTCCAAACCAAAACAATAAAAAAATGACATGTAGCCAAGCAATTCAGGCCAAAAACAAGCTGACAAGTGTCAGCACACCATTGACCAGAGGAAAACCAATTTTTGACCAAAACTTTGACCCCCTTGATCTTGTTTGACTTTTTTTTTTTTAAATTCACCTGTTTGGAAAAGCATACAAAAGGCTCTAAGTTTCTCATACAAAGTCAGATCTTGATGAAACAAAATGCACCAGAATCAGGATGATGGGACCTATCCAGTCATTCAAGTTTCGAGTGATTCTTAGCATTTTCATTTTCAAAAAAAAATTTCCCCTAATTAAGTTTCTGATCATTCCTTCTCACTGAAAAGGCTTTTGGACCCACAAAAGTTGGTTATCTTATGAGATTTTAATACTCTTCTCTTTTCCAAGTTCTATTAAGTTGATTCTACTTGGAAAAATCTCCATGAAAACCACTTTGGTTGACTGACATGCCTTGCTTTTCAAATGGCTTGGCACTTCAACCAATGTCGTCCTTTCACTGTTGACCTAATCCAACACTTGTTGGCTGCTTTCTAACTTATTAAACACCTTGTTGTAACAAAGCGATTCCTTGCAACTTAGAAAACTGACAAATGGCCTTCCCACTGAGAATCATGTTCCTCCTTTGAATGCACATGCATTCGATGTAAGCTTATCCTTGGAGACAACTTTTCCAAGTTAAACCCATCTGAGTGAACTAAAAATATGAGTTCCAATATCAATAATCACAAGAAAATAAATGACCATTATTTTTACCTCCACGGTTCCAAATTCCACATCTGGAACAATGCATTCACCATCTCTTTCGCTTATTTGTGTCAACACATCAAATGGTCTATAATGGTTATTGTTTTTGCTGCAATATTTTGTCATCTTGTCCCTCTTTTCTGTTTCATGATTCCATCATCCTCCAGTATTAACATGCTTCCCATGCCATGATTTTAGAATGAAGGCTAATCATGAGCTTCTCGCTCAAGAGTGGACCTTCCAAAATCCTGAGACATCTTTTCACAAGGAAAACCATTAACTTGAAAAACACATCATGTAAGAAACATAACTTGACAACGTCTTCTTTTTGCTCCTTCAAAGAAAAAAAAATTCACATCCTATGAACATCGCCATGCATTCTTACATCTTGTTGTATAAAACCATCGACCAAACAAAAGTTGACGAAACATGTGTCTTGAAACCATTGACTCTTAAGTAAAACAAAAGCATGTACAACACGTGACGATTATTTTCCCAAAACAACAAGAATTTTACATCGCATGAAACAATTTGTCAACATCTCCCTTTCATCTTTGGAGACTAAATCAACTCTTTCAAGTAGATAAGACATACAAGTAACAATAAATCAACCAATACAAGTCGATCACTCATGCATGTGAAAATGATCAACACTCCCAAGTTGATAACATACATGTTAACAAAGAAATCAACCAACATAAGTCAATCACTCATGCATGTTCAAGAAAAATGAAACTATCAAAAATTCCACTCTTCACACACACAAACTCTCATGCATGCATACAATTCTCAACTCTCTGACAAGTACCGTCACAAGTACATGAATCCCATTGGCATGTATGAGTACTTAAAGACCTGAAATGATCAAATTTGATGCAATAAAGTGGGTCAACATACTAGACTTTCAAAAACCTTCCTGGTGTAAACATGCAATATGCATTCTAGAGAAAAAGAAATGCATTCACATGCAATTTGAAACTACAAATTTCCATATTTGTTGCATCTAGGTGAGTCATCATAACTCTAATTTTCTAGCATATTTCTTCATTAAATATGAAACATACTTTCAAGAGAAAAGAAATGAATCCAGATAAGAAGGAAATGCATCAACAAGGCAAGATTTACATCAATTATCAAAAGAAATGCAAGGCCTTAATTGGTTAAGAAATATAACCATGTCTTTCCAAACCACTTCAATGGTGCTTCTTTCAGCTTCACTTCATCATGTGAATCATCCTAACCCACATCAATTAATGAATCCTCTTTTCCATACTTATGAAAATATCTCTCCACTTTCTTCAAATGTCGTGGATGACTTGTTGGATACAAATTTCAACACTTGTCTACAACATGACCATGTTTATGGAAGTGAGTGAAAAATAATTTCATCTTCTTTTCAACATGGTTTTCATTGTCCATTAGACCTTTGAATTTTGTTTCCTTTGTTTTGAAAGTTTCCTATGTATGCATATCTTCTTCCAACACCTTGAAACAATATGGTTACTCAAACCACAAAAGGAACATGTAAATTTTATCCAAATGTTATGTGAGGATTTTCCATGTTTATCATAGTTAAAAGAAACTTGATTAAATGCAGATTTCTACCTTGCACAATCACCTTTGTTTCCCTTTTGAGGAGGCGAATTTGATGAGCTAGCGGCTCTCTTCAGAATACCAAAAATGGCTTCAATGGCTTTAGATATTTTAACATCCTCTTGTTTCCCATTTCCATTAGTTACATGCTTATGAGCATCTTCTTGAAAAGTGGGTGTAAAAAAATTTCATTCCTCATGAACAAAAACTTCATAAGATTGAGGTAATGAACATGTAATGAAAGTATTTCTTGGAACACCTTCATGTTCCTCCTTTTATTTAGAGCATTCTCCATCTTCTTGCTCACCAAAACCTAGACCCATGTACCTAGACCTCCCATAAAAAGAATTGGCTCAACTATTCCCTGTGGATGTTTGCCAAATCCTTTACCTTCATATCCCATCTTCATCAATAATTTGAACCCTATTACTCTAGTGTGTGTTTCAAAAGCACCTAAAAAATAATTTTGAGAGGAAATAGAAGATAAAATTGAATTGAATATCTCTTTTTCATGCACATACTTGGCTAGGGTTTCCTTGGCATAATAGAGTTGAATCTCCATCTCATGCATTTTTTCTAGGGTTTCATTTGCAATATGGAGCTGAGACTCCATCTCATGCATATTTTCAAGAAGCTCTTGCTTCTCCTCTTTCATGGCCATCAATTACTCTTGAATTATAGTGCTCTCCTTCTTATCTTCAAATATCTCTTGCACCAAATCTCTCATGATGAAGATCTTCTGCAACAAATATTCATCAAAGAGTCTTGATAAGGAAGATTGATTATAAAAATCACCTAATGAGGCTTCCATCACACTTGTAATGCATACAATATTCTTTGTTGTGATTTTAGAGCTGGGTCCTCAATCTTGATATTCTCCTCTCTTCAACTTGCACACATAAACTCACACACAGTTAAATTCTCCTTGCACAAATACAAAAACCAATAGCTAATATTATAGCTAACCTTGGAAAACCCTGAGATAAACTTGGGCTAAAATGAGCTCAATTGTGCTCTGATACCAACTTGATCTAAATATGGAAAAACTATTTTTTATGTGCTAGCTTCCTGATCGGTATAAAATAAAAGTCTTTAAGGATTTTCTCAAATAGCCAGTTTATGAGAGGGTTTATGTGTCAAATTTGTGTGTCTTTTATGACAAATTCATGAGGTAAATTAGCTTTGAAAACACATATACAACAAGTAAATTTAAGATAAATAATACATCGCAAGCACATTACAAAATAGTGATGAAGGAGTTCACCCCTCGTGAGCTACATCTCCTTGGACCAGCTTCAATGGCTTGGCCCTGTTTTATTAAATGATCAAAAATATGAATATAATCAATTTTTGAGCTTTGATGGCTCTCAAACCTTCTCTAGTGGCTCTGGCACACCCCAAATACCCCTGTTTTGGTTATGCATGAGTCTAATTTTGACTCTCTAGGAAAAAGTTATGCCTCTTTCAGTACCTTGGCTTGGGCCTCTATATGAGCTCAAAATGGACAAATTTATGTTTACAATCCTTTACAGCTCCTGAAATCTGGTCCAACATGCTCAAAGCATCCAAATCTTCTAGGATAGACTCCTTCTGATCAGGTGTTAATAAAATTTACTCAAATTTAAAGTTATAGGATTGGGTTGAAACTAGGATGGTTGCGTAGATATCATCTTTCCGATTCCAACACTACAAACAGTTCTAAAAACGATGTCGTATGAGGGAGATATCGCGTTCTGATCGAACTCCCAAATAGCTAAATTTTACGACAATGTTGACTTGGATGCCAAGTCAACATGGAGGATGCACAGTCATAAAAAAAGAATATTCCTTTCCTCAGAACCAGTCAGAAGCTGAAAAGTGGTGCATTGTAATTTTTGGGTGGATTATACATTGATTTTGGTGGACCAATTATAGGGTGACACGTGGCCAGCCCTAAGGCAGCCACGTGTCCCCAAGGTGTAGTGTAAATTTTTTATGAGGTTTGAGGGTTCGACCCCGCATCCTCCGGACTGCACGCAAAGGTCTCCACTAACCAGGCTATGTTTTGAATTAACTACTATGGTGCACCAGATATATTTAAACTGTTAAACATTTGTATATGGGGGTTGGAACCACTGATGGTTCCAACCCGTCGGCTGTCTCGTGAAAGGATGGTCACATTGCAACACAAAAAAATGTAACAGCAAACTGTAACTGTCAACTTATCTGCCCGGGGTTCATCATAACTTAAATGCTGAAAACTATCACATGAAACGGTTTAAGTTTATGCGATAGTTTCATTTAAACTCTTCTTCTAGCTATGGTATCAAGGCTACAACTCACAGTATAAGCGGAATTTCACTCGACATTTAATTTCACCGGGGTTTTTGAGGTTGGAATGTGGTCACGCCCTACCCTTAACATTTAATTTTAAAGTTAGTGCTGGCAGAATTATAGCATGCCCCTATTTTTATATGGATTTGGCCAAATTTAACTCTAGTTAAGTGGAGTTCTCCACAATTAGTTGAGTTTTTCTAGGATTTACTGGGAAAATGAGTTAGAGGCTCATTTTTGGCCCATTCTGAAGGAATGAAGAGTCAATTTAGAAAAATTGGAGCATTATGGAGCCATTGGTGTAGAGAAAACTGTCATTAGAGGCTTGTAAACACATGTATTTTCAAAATTTTGAGCATAATGAAAGATGGACATGCCATTGGGAGCTGGACTAGGAGATGTAGCACAGGAGGGGTGAATTGATTCATCATGCCTATTTTGTAAATGTTATGTGGTGATTTATTTCTCTATTTTACACTATTGTTCAGTGTTATTTGCTCTTATTTCATGCTTCTAATTCACTAAAATCACTTACAGTTCATGGTTAAAATCCTCAATAATTAAGAAAACTATGGAGACAAGTATGCACATGTTTTATCTCTAAAAACACACTTAGAAAAATGAAACTAATACATTCCTTTCAGATCAGATTGGTATCAGAGCTATAGTTTATTCTCTGGTGTTGTTATGTGCAAATATTTGTTTAACTATTTGCAAGTGTTATATTCTTACTAGGCTCAAGCTCAAGAGAGGAGAAGGCACATTGGTGGAAGCAAGAGGGTCTCAAAGTGAGCCATAACAAAGGAGAGAAAGATCGCCACAATCTCCACTGCCTAATTCACCTCCTAAGGAAGCATAAGAAACATTAAGCATGCCTCCATAGGAAGAAGAAATCAATGAATAAGTTGATCCCAAAGAGGAAGAAAGAGTGTTCATGAAAGCATTCCTTGACATGACTGAGATGGTTAGAATCCTTTATCAAGAAAGTAATGAGAAATTAGAAGGAGAAGGATCCAAACTTCACAAGGAAGGATAGGGATCATCAGGAGGTCACAATGATGAAGATAAGTCAAAGAAGGGAAATGGAGGGAATAGTGGCAGTGGAAAGTCACCATCCTCACCCTCATAATTATCATCCTCTACTTCAATTTTAGTACGTCAGCCACACAATTCAAAGAACACTGGTAAAAGTATTTTTTTTTAACTTTATGTTAAGTTTGAATTTCCAGTGTTTAATGGTGAAGTCAATGTAGAAAATCTTGATAATTGGATTAGGAAATTGGAATTCTATTTTAGAATCCAAAACCTTTAAGATGATGATACCAAAATTGGATTAGCTTCATTGAGAATGGAAGGTGCAACACTTTTTTGGAGGGAAGCCAAGACAAAGGAGGAGATCAAGAAGCATGGTAAGATTATTCTATCATGGACTGATTTCATTACTGCAATAAAAAAAAAAATTATCCAATAGCTCATATGTAGAGATCCATAATGAACTGGAAAAACTTTAGGCAATTGAAGGGAAAAAATGTGTAAGAATACACCCAAGAATTTAGGAGAAGAGCTCTCTTATTAGGGGTAGATTTGTAGAGCCAAGATATTTTTCTCAAGTACATAGGAGGCTTACATATCTACCTAAAACATACTATTCTCATGTTTAACCCCACAAGTCTAGATGAAGTATGTGTTCAAGCCACACATTTAGAAGCTAGCAGGAAAAAAATTTCTGAAGAGGGTTAGGAAAAAACCTTTCAAGGGGAAAAACAAAGAAAAGTCCTAAAAAGGTAAAATAAAAAATAATTCTTCTATTAAGAAAGAGGGATAAAACTTGGTTTGTAAGCATTTTTCAAAAGAAGGCCATGATGAAAATCGTTGTTGGAAATTACATCCTGAAAAGAAGCCCAAGAACTACAACAACAAAGGGAAACAAAAAAATGCAGCTACAAATCAACATGATTTAGAGAGAATTTAGGTGATGAATATAAAATTACAGCCATGGGATTGAAGAACATGAAGGGGAAATAAATTGAAACTAAACCCAGTACTAGTACATCAAACTGTCACATACATGCTCCAAATGAAGAAGAAAGAATTGAATTGTTTCATGTGAGGGTCATATCCAAACATACCAAGATTGACACATTGTTTGATAGTGGGTCACAAGCAAACTTAATATCTGAATAATTGGTCAAGAAAATTAATCTTGAGACCATATCACATCCAAAACCATATCCACTTGGTTGGATTTGCAAGGATTCAAATTTATAGGTTTCAAAGAAGTGTATATTGTGGTTTGCAATAACTGCACATTTTGTTGACACAGTTGAATTAGGTGTGGTTATGCTTGACATAACATGTATTTTATTGGGGAGTCATTACTTGTATGTCAAGAAAGAGATCTTCTATCACCATGATAAAAAAATACCATTTTATCAAATATGGGAAGGAGTACATTGTTAGAGCACATTTCAAGAAGACAAACATTGCTATGGTAAATGTTGGACATGTAAAGAGGGTGGTAAATTCAAGTAAGAATTTTTTTCTTCTAATGATTAAGACTAAAGCTGATGTTAATCATGAATCATTTGAGGGTTGTGATCCTAAGTTGAAATCAGATTTATATGATGTAGCTAATGCACATCATGAGATGTTTCAGGAGCCGATGAGATTGCCTCCAAAAAGGGAGATTTAACATCAGATTCAGTTGCAGCAAGATTGTCCTCTTCCAAACATCGACATGTATCGCATGTCAATAATCTAGGATGCTAAATTAAAGAGGAAAATCAAGGAAATTTTGGACAAAGGAATCATAAGGCCAAGCACTTCGCCATGCGGTTCACCCATAGTCTTGATTCCAAAGAAAGATGGGACTTGGTGCATGTGTGTAGACTTCAGAGCTTTGAACAAGATAATGGTAAAGAATCGATACCCACTCCCAAGGATATATGATTTTCTTGATTAGCTGAAAGAAGAAAATTTTTTCACTAAGTAACAATTCCAGAAAGTGATATATGGAAGACTGCATTCAAAACCAAACAAGGACTCTTTGAGTGGTTGGTTATGCCATTCTGTTTGTGTAATGCATCAGCAACTTTCATGCATGTTATGGATAGTGTTTTGCGTCCAATTCTTGATGAATTTGTGATTGTGTACTTAGATGACATATTGATTTTCAACAAAACAAGAGAATAACATGTCTTGCATGTGAATAGAGTGCTTGATGTTTTGAAGAAAGAGAAATTGTTTCTTAAGATGTCAAAGTGTGAGTTTTGAAAGAATGTTTTGGTTTATTTGGGACACATTGTAGGATGAGGAGAGTTGAGAATTGATCTTTCCAAAGTGGAAGCCATTGTGAATTGGACCGCACCCAAAACATTAACCAAGGTAAGAAGTTTCTTAGGTGCAACTCATTATTGGAGAAAGTTTATTGCTAAATTTTCTGCCATCGCAGCTCCTATGCATGCAATGACAAGTGTGAAGAAAGGATTCCAATGGAGAGGAAAACAACAAAATCTTTCATTTCTTTAAAAGACAAGATCAGTTCAGCTCTAGTCCTTGCATTACCGAATTTGAGACAACCATTTGAGATACAAACTGATTCTAGTGATTATGCCATGGGAGCAGTTCTTTTGTAGCATGGTAAGCCTATCGCTTTTAATTCTGAAAAATTCAATGGTGATGTAACTAATTATCCGACATATGACAAAGAACTGTATGTGTTGGTACAAAGTGTCAAGAAGTGGAAACACTACTTGATGGGTAAAGAGACGATTATACATACCGATCACCCACCATTATAGTACTTGTCGCAAAAAAAAATTGCAGCAATCACGACATTTTAGGTGGATGGGATTTATTCAATAGTTTCACTTGGTTATAAGGTACAAGAAAGGTATTTTCAATAAAGTTTCTAATATTCTTTGAAGACCGATTATTAGTGCATCTACTTTACTCAAAAATGATTTTATTGTACATGAGAGCTACATAGAACAATATGCACATGATGTTGATTTTCAAGATGTGTATACTAGTTTGAGTGAAGGGAATCAAGTTTAAGAAAATGATTATCACATGCATAAAAAAAATTTGTTTCGTTTGGGAAAGATGTGTATACCATAAAGAGAGAGGCTAAGTATCATGAGATAAGCTCATTAATCTCTTATTGCTGACATTTTGGGGTAATAAAAACAATGGTGTGTCTACATAGGTATTGCTATTGGCCTTCCATGATAGATAGTGTGTCACATTTTATAAGAGGTTGTTCTATGCGTGTAACAAGCAAGCCTAGTAATAGGAATCTTGGGTTGTACACGCCACTACCGGTACAATCAAGGCCATGGGAGAGTGTCTCCATGTAATTTGTTGGAGGTCTACCTAAGTCAATGAAACAAGATGATTATCTTTATCTAGTTTTGGATAGATTCAGTAAAATGCGTATACTTATGCCATGTAAAAAAACCATTACTACTGAACAAATTGTTGAACTTTATTTTCAACATGTATGGGTTCATTATGGATTGCCAATTTCTATTGTTAGTGACATGGATTTTAGGTTCATTGATAATTTTTGGTCCAATATTTGGAGTATGATGGACACAAAGTTGAAAAGGAGTACCGCTTTTCATCCACAAACTGATGGAAAAACCAAGGTGGTGAACATAACTGTTGTGTATCAATTAAGAGGATATTGGAGCAAACATCCTAATTTGTGGGATGAGTAACTGCATTACATTGAGCATGAATACAGCTAGGCAAAGAACTCTTCTACAAATACATCACCTTTTGAAGTATTCTTTGGGTATTTTCCAAAATCGCCATTAGACTTCATCTTTGAGAAGGATGTTGCAATAGATGACCATAGTGATATTGACAAGGCTCGAAATTTCATTGAGAAAATTCAGATTATACATCAACAAATTGAAGAAAAGCTTGAGAAAATTCAAAGAAAATACAAGGAGAGGCATGACAAACATAGATTTGATCACAAGTTTCAACAGGGAGATGCGGTATGGTTGCACATAAGCAATGAAAGGATACAAGGGGAAGGTAAAAAGCTCAGACCCATTTGTTATAGTGCATTCAAGATCACAAAGAAAGTTGGTAATAATGCATTTCAACTTGACTTACCTTCATATATGCAAATGTATTCAGTTGTTAATGTTGAAAACGTATGTTTGTATGAGCCACCTTTGATTGATGATTAAGGAAGTGATTTTCAGCTGCCTTCTATTGAATATTTATCGCCAGAATTTCTGGATGAGCGTAAGGAAGAAACAATTATTGACAAGAGGACAAGAGCATCCAAGAGGGGAAGTGTTGACTACCTTTGAGTTGGGCTCAAAGGAAGTAATCCAAGCAAGGAAAAGTGGATGGAGGTTGTAAAGGTGAGGGAATTGTACCCTCATCTACTGAACATGTAATCAAGTCTTTTGGGGTCCAAAAGCTTCCCAATGGGGAGGAATGATCAGGTGTTTATAATTTTTTCTCAAAATTGAAAGTTACAGGATTGTGTTTAAACCAGGATGGTTGCGTAGATCTTGTCTTCATGATTTTGGCACCGTGAACAGTTCAAAAAACCAATGTCATATGAGGGAGATATCGCGTTCTAATCGAATTCCCATACAACTAAATTTTGCGACAGGGTTGACTAAGATGCCCAGTTAGCATGGAGGATGCACAATCATCAAAAAGGAAAATTCCAAAGAATATTCCTTACCTCAGAGCCAGTCAGAAGCTGAAAAGTGGAACATTGTAATTTGTGGGTGGATTGTACATTGATTTTTGTGGACCAATTATAGGGTGACACATGGTCAGCCCTAAGGCCACCATGTTTCCCCATGGTGTAGTGTAAAATTTCTATGAGGTCTTCAGGGTTCGAACCTGCGACCTCTGGACTACACGCAAAGTTCTCCACCAACCGAGCTACGTTGTAACTTAACTACTATGGTGCACTAGAAATATTTAAATTGTTAAACATTTGTATACGAGGGTTGGAACTACCAGTGGTCCCATAAAAGGATGGTCACATTGCAAAACAAAAAAATGTAACACCAAACCATAATTGTTGGTTTATCTTCCTATGGGTCATTGCAACTTAAATTCTAAAACCTGTCATGCAATGGTTAAAGTTTATTCAACAGTTTTGTTTAAACTCCACTTCTAAATCCAATATCAAGGTTATAACTCACGGTATAAGCGGAGTTCTGCTCGACATTTAATATCACCGCAGGTTTTGGGGGTTGGCATGTGGACACCCCCTACCCTTAACACTTAATTTTATAGTTAGCGCTGGTGAACTTATAACACACCCTTATTTTTATGCGGATTTGGCAAAATTTAATTCTAGTTAAGTGGAGTTCTCCACAATTAGTGGATTTTTTCTATGATTTATTGGGAAAATGAGTTAGAGACTCAATTTTCAGCCATTATGAAGGAATGAAGAGTCAATATAGACTAATTGGAGAATTCTGGAGCCATTGGTGTAGAGAAAATAGTCATTAGAGGCCTGTAAACACATGTATTTGAACAATTTTGAGCATGATGAAATATGGACATGCGATTGGGAGATGGACCAACAGATGTAACCCAGGAGGGGTGAAATTCTTCACCATGCCTACTACGTAAATTTTATGTGGTGTTTTATTTCTCTATTTTACACTATTTTTCAGTGTTATTTGCTCTTATTTCATGCTTCTAATTCACTAAAATCACTTACAATTCATGGTTAAAATCTTCAATACTTACGAAAACTATGGAGACAAGTATGAAAATGTTTTATCACTGCAAAGGCACTTATCACAACAAAACTAATACAGTCCTTTTAGATCACTTTCTGGGACCAATTTGGTCGGATTTTCTCAAGTTATGGTTCCCTCAATTTTGGCCTAGGAAACCTCCTCTAAAACTGGAGTAACTCCAATTAAATCCACCAAATTGGAGTTCCCTCTGAAATTGGCAATCCCCACCAATTAGTGTTAATCCACAATTAAGTTTATCTAGATATTAAGTGCTATTTAAGCATTGTTTAAGTGCTAACTACACATTAATTAATCTGAAATTTATTAATGGATAAGCACATATTAAAGCAGATTAATGTTGTGGTTAATGGTTAATAAACCCACATTAAAGTTTTTAGCCTGAAGCCCCTCCGATGGTCGTATTCTGCATGGTTATGTGCTTTGGGGCTGGCCCCCATTTCTTTCCACCATAACATTAGTTTGAATACAAATATAAGCCAACTACATTATATATTAAGATCCAATACAAAGCGTAGGTGGTAAGACGTAGTGTTTGTGTGGGGGAGGTCCTGTGGTCGAGCCTGACCTCCGCATGTCCACCATATAATTTTTTTGTTCGACCATAATAGCACAATTTCGACCTTGGAGGGGCACGTGGCTGCTTCCAGGCTAGCCACGTGCCATGTCCTCATTCATCCAAACCAAACCAATAAAAAAATGACATGTAGCCGATAAATTTGAGAAAATCACAAGATGACAAGTGTCAGCATACCATTGGCCAAAGGAAAACCAAATTTTGACCAAAAATTTGATGCCTTTGACCCTATTTGACTTTTTTTTAAATTTCGTCTATTTGGAAAAGTGGATCGTAGGCTCTAACTTTCTCATACAGAGTCGATTTTTGATGAAATGAAGTATGCCAAAATCAGGGCAAAGAGACCTATACATTCATTTAGGTTTTGAGTGATTCTCAGAACTTTCATTTTTTAGCAAATTTTTGCCCCCAATTTAGTTTCTCATCAGAAACCCCATAGGGAAAAACCAACAAATGTTTAATTTTATTAAATGTTTTGTGAGTTTTCTCACTCCTCACTCAATCGTTGTAAGGTAGTTCATTACATTAATCATGACATCATTTACCCAAAAAACCTCGAACATATTTTCTTTCTGGCTTTGCTTTTTCCATCAGTGGATTATCCAAAAATTGAAATTCCTTTAATCTACATGGACCACCAGTTCATCGCCTGCCATAAGGTTAAATATAGTTTTTCCTTCACATAAGTTACAATCCTTCTTGAAATTAATACTGTTAGAAACTCTCACATCCAATAAAAAATCTTACTAGTTATTCCTCAAACATCTTTTCATGTGCATATATAGAACGTAAAAAAAATATCGAGACAAGCCTCTTTTAACAACATTTCACATGCATTAATTAAAAGAACAAAACTATTAAAACATGTCTATTTATCTTTACCTATGTATGGTTATGACACATGCCTATCCATGCATGGATAAATCGCATGTATAAGGTAAAATGAATAAATATTACCAATGAATGCTCACTTGTCCCTAAGGGGAAGAAGTTACATTCTACTTCTACCCACAAAACATAGTAATATTATAGAACCTCCATGGTTATTATGATATCTTGGCATAAGAAGAGGGAAAAAAATTCCAAGATAAATACCACACCTAATATTATTCCCCTCGCACAAACACACATTATTTTCCAAACAAAAACCACTACATCTATCCATATTCATTTAAAGGATACTAGCACATAAACTATGATCTTTTTGCATACAATTATGCAAACTTTATTGAAAAGAAACTAGCCTCTCAAATATTTTCTTTGTGCATCCAATTATGTATTCTTTTCCAAAAGAAATAACACAATAGATATTATTCTTATAAGCAAATACAAAATCTTTTCTAATAAATCGAATGAAATAGAGCATGAAAATATATGTTTACATCCCATTAAATTCAATACAATAGTCATTATTTTTGTGCATAGAAACATTTTTTCTTCTCTAAGAAAATTAACAAAATAGTCATTATATATGTGTGTATAAGCAGAGATTCTTTTCCAAGAAACTAATAAAATAGTCACATATTATTTTCAAGGAAAACATGCCTACTTCTCACACTATCTTCTCAAAAATTTTACATGCTTTCTCCATATTTTTATAGGCAAGGATCACATGCATTCTTTCTCAAGATAATATCATGGCTACTTAGATTTTATGCACAAGAATCACATGGAATTTCTTCCAAGAAAATGATATAGCTATTTATATTTTTACAAACAGGATTCACGAGTAGTAATTTTAAGAGAATGATAGGGTTATTTATCTTTTACACACAAGATTCATCTGTAATATTTCTAAGAAAAATTATAGGGTTATTTAGTTTTCACACACAATATTCACATATAATATTTTAAGAAAAAAAATAGTTTTTCTTAGCTTTTATGCGCAAGATACCCCTTTTTTTTCACCTCCATCTTCCATCCTTCATATTTGCAATTCTATTTTTTGTCTTTTTTTGCATCATGCCTATTAGTATAGGACTGATGTAGGGGATTTAAAGTTCATAACATACAATCTTCAAGTATCATCTAAAGAAACCAATAAATTAAGCTCGTCTCCGCCTAAGAATTACTCTTTAAAAATCCATATATCCAAATCATTGATAAAATAATGAGGGGAATAGGTCTTATTATCATGACTAAAAGGTGCAACTTCTTATTGAAAATTATTGAGGAGACTCCATAGAAACCTAAAAATATGTCATTGGATGCTGCGTAAATAGCCTAATCCATTTTTTAAAATATATTGTATGTGAAAGTATCTCTTCTGAGCATAATAGATAGTCGAGAAATAACTAAAATATTGGTTAGATGAACAACAAAATATTATCCAATTTATGCCAACCAAAAGTTATGCTTCCACAATAGTGCTATGTGTTGCACGTTGTTTTGAGTGGGAAGGAGTAATATTTTTTATCCAATTATAGGAGAAGCATGTGGTTCTGATCGAAATTTTGATGCTTAAACCATATATGTCAAGCCTCTTTCAAAACACTCCCTCGTCACCAATTCACAAACATAATACTTTTAACACACACACTAAGAAACCTTTTCTATGATTCATTGAGAAATCAAAACAGTGTTTCCATAAACTCATTGAAGCATGTTCATTGCACTGATATGTAGTATATAAAATTCTTGCTTGATATGATCAACTCTCCATACCACAAAAGTGTTTTTACAATGCACAATCACTAACATATTTAATATGTATATTAATCCATGCCTTTCCCTCACATGGAAGAAACAATGAGTCCATTGCTATCGTATACACCACCCTTCAAAAGGCCTGCTCTCCACTCATTTTTCTTGGAACTGACAATATGGTTATTGTATGGTAGTTACCATTCATTCCATAACCATTATTGGTTCGTACTACTTGGAAGCCTTACGATCTTAGACCCTCCTCCATTAATTCCCCAAATATTTCTTTAAGAGACCTTTTTTTTTCATGAGCGTTAAGATTATATTTGTAATGAATTATTGATGGAACGGTTAAAAATAAATTATATTAATAATATTTAATGAATGTTGAATAAATATTACATGTCAAATTAGTAATATTTTCATAATGAGTTTAATGGAAGTTTTTACGGTAGGGATATTACATACTCCCCCCCTTTAATTAAACACTATCCTCGATGTTTATCATTAACTTTAAATCATGATATAATAATCTAAACAATCAAAAGAGAACCCTTCCCCTTCAAAATGAAGGTTTTTTTTTTGTAGGAAATACCAATAAGCCAATTTTTTTTTTTTTTATCAATAATCATAAGCATTTACAAATGAAAAATACTCAATTTCTACTTTCAATCACTTAGATATTATTCAATTTCATAGAAACAAAAACAAAGTCTGTATACCGACTTATTGTTACTTACCAATTACTATTGAAAACCATGGTCAACTTATGCAATAATTTTAATGACAATTAATTTTTCAACTATGAAAATCACTCTAAGAGTGGTTTGCATCCCATCAACAAATACCTAGGGTGGTTTCATAGCCTCCATGGCAAGAACCCCGTAACATATGGTCAACAAATCCAACATAATCACATTAATCACAAAAATTCCAATTATTAATTATTTATGCAATGTCAGATGATATTATAATCACAATACTTCTACAAGTACTCAGAGATCACCTAGCTCTCTAATCATCGAAATGATCAATGAATGCACTAAGTGCATACTGTGTTAGCCCCTACTAAATACATTCAGAAGATTGACAATACAATAAATGAATGTACACTTCCAGTAAATCCTTTTCAAGCGCTAGGATCCTTTCATGTGAAGATGTTATAAAAATATTACACAATCATATAGAAAGTTAATTTTTAACATATCACTTATATGATAGTTAGCTCGTTCTGCTATGAGAACTGTGGTGGGCTAAAGAATGATCATCCCAAATAATGGAAGTTCTCTGATAGTTACCATAGCAAGTCTACCTAGGGACCTCCGACTACACTAGATCTAGCCTAGGATTTCACTGACCACACAGTGTTCATTTAGGAATTTTACTAGCCAAAAAAATCAAGAATTACAATGATCACACATGGTGCAGTACAAGATTAATATTGATATTGTCGTGCCTTTTCATTCGATAATGTCTTTTCCATGAGGAATTTTGGGCCTCTTGTAACTAGTTCCAAAATCAACAGAGTTTCCTCAGGATTTTTTCCTTGTCCCCATTTTGGGAAATTATTTTCCCTTACTAATATCATCTATCACTAGGGAGAGGAAATATAAGAAGGAAAATTCCATCAACCCATTGAGGCAGGAAACCGCTATCAACCCATAACCCTCCTTGGGCCTTTCACAACTATCACATAATTATCTGGAAATTTAAATTCTCTTTTAACACCTTTTACCACTGTAATTTACATAACTAAGCATATGCACATTATCTTTAGAGAAAAAATAACATTTATGTACATCATGCACTCATACTTCACCTTCAATGTGGGTCCCATAATATGTAAAAGTAAATTTGATAGGAATTCATAACTAGCACCTCATATCATACAAGTGGTATTCATTTCAAATTTTCCACATAATAACCATAATGTAATTTAGAAAAACATTACCATATATTTCACATCATAACATTATACTTTCTCATTTGTAGTTGCAAATTAAATTGCAACATTTTATGTTTCACAACTTCTTATGCTTCAATTAAGCTACCCCTACTTAATTACATCAACAAATTTAGTCACAACTACTTTTAATAAATCCATACCTTCTACCAAATATTGTTATGCACAATTTGTTTTTCAAATACATTTAAAATGCATTTCACTTTCGCATACACCAATGCTCTTAATATTTCAAAATAGTAGAAATATATTAGTATTGTTTATTTTCATAAAACACTTTTATTCTTTAAAAGTAAGCATAACAAATAAGGATACATCTTCCATATGCTACATCCAAGAAAATTTGAAGCAAATTTTTGATGAAGTTGTTTTTCAAAAATAATATCTAGCAAATAGGACTCTAATAATTTATATTTCCATAGTTCTAGTTGATGCAGAATGTAATTTTCATTTTTGCTTATGCATATAATAAAAAACCATTATGTAACATTACTAAATTCAATTCAACCACACAAATTTTTCTTGGTTAAATAAAACTAGTAATGCCAATAGATTCCAATGTCATCTAGTTTTCATTTTGCGATGATAATTAAGACACGATGTTTCCACCTATATATTTTCACCACAATATTCACATGCATTTTATGGATTTATAAAATATGTAGTTAACATATTTATTAGATATAATATTCATACCAGCTAACATCATCATTGAATCATCAATTTTTAAAGTTTTTATGTTTGAACAGACAAGGTAATCAACAACTTTTGAATCTTAGGTAAAATTTTAAGGGCTAGTATTCACAAGTGAGCTAATTTTCTATGCTTTTTCCAAAAAAAAAAAGATCCATTAATTTCCACATTTTATAAAAACTATTCGCCCAAATTTTATAGTATAAAATTTTTGTACCTTAAAAATCACCAAAATTTTATATAGAGACTATATTAAAATATTTGAAATTTGAATACTTTTACAAAAACATTGTCTAACATTTTACAAATTGCATATTATGTACTAGTGATTTCAAAAGTTTCTAAACTTTAAAATAAATTTACATCCTTAAAATTTTCCCTCCATTTGATTACTACTATTTCGATCATTAAGCAAGTAGAACATACATAATCTATCTCATGAATGTCAATGTAATATAATACTATCAAATATTATTGGTTCTTCTCATCCTGCAAACTATCATTTCTACATGTTCATATGCAAAGCCAAAATTCTTGACATAACAATGAATCCGTTACTTTAACAACACTATTGTATCATGATCTATTTTCGTTGTAACTTTCAAGAACTTGTAGTCATATGCATGCATTTCTAAACAAGTATTTACTTCCACAATCATTATAGTTTCTTGCATACAATATTGTAATGCATAAAATTCTATGTAAATATTAATTCATATTAAACAATAGTTTATTATTAATGTGTAAGTGGTGATAACAATTATGGTAAAAATCCAAAAAATCCCAAATTCAATAGTATATTGTCACCAATAGATCATTAACATGAAGTAAAATACAAAAATTAATTTTATTACAACATGTGATAATATTCGATCAAACTGATTCATGCACGCAAAGGTTTGTAGTTAATCCTCACTATCACTAATGAGTGCTCATAAGTGAAATATAAGTCTTATTGTCTTTTATCTGCATCAATGTTGAAATACTGCGAACATAGTTTTGAAGCAAGCATTATCGCTAACTCTTCCTTAATGTGAATATTAACATGCATCATGCATCTCATGTCAAAATTAGTCTACTGCATATAAATTTATGTAGTTTTGTTAGAATCATACATTAGATGATGCCCACGGGCATCATTCCACTAGTTCTTCTTTTCTTACCAATTTCGAAAGGGTGACATCACTGCAACCTTTTTCTCTGATACCACTAGTAACATCTCCTAATAACCCTCATGCAAAAACATATAGGATTCAATTTTGTTTACAGAATTTACCAACGTGCAATTTTTTGAATTACTACTTCATATTCCTTCATTGACCATTAGATATAAATTTCATCATTACATAGAGTAACTTTAGTAACAGAGTAGTAAGTTACATAACCATTAACAACCACTATTGTAGCTTATTAACATAAAATTCCTAATATAACCTTGCATCATTTTCATGATTCCTTTAACTAGGTTAGTTAATCACATACATGATAATGTAATGTCATGTTATGTAAGGAAGAAACATTATTAAAATGACACATAAGGAAAACACATCATTGAAGAATGATATACCCTCGAAACATAGAAAAGAAAAGCCAACAAACGTTTAATTTTATTAAATGTATCCTAAGGGTGTTCACCCCTCACTCAATGGTTGTAAGGGACTTCATCCCCCAACCATTGTCATAAATTATTTCAAAGAAAAATAATCTTAAATACAACATAAATATCTATAAGCTATTACATTAATCATGTTATCATTTACCTACAAATCCTCGAACATCATGTCTTTGTGGATTGGTTGTTTCCATCGGTGGATTATCCTGCAGTTACATTCCTTCAATCTGCACGTACCACTATTTCATACCCTACCATAAGGTTAAATATAATCCATCCTTTTCATAAGTCACAATACTTCCTACAATAACTACCACCAGCAACTATGACATCCAATAATAAATATTAATAGTAATACCTCAAACATATTTTCATGTGCATAAATAAAATGTAAATGAATTATCGAGACAATGCTCTTTTAACAACATTTCACAAGCATTATTTGAAAGAACATAACTATTAAAACATGTATATTTATCTTTACGTGTGCATTTTTATGACACATTTCTATCCATCCATAACTCCCATGTATAAGATAAAATAGAAAAATATTACAAAGGCATATTCACTTGTCCCCAAAGCGAAATTGGTACATTCTACTTCTACCCACAAAACACAGACTTAATATTAAATAACTTCCATGGTTATTACCATCTCTTCACATAAGAAGAGGGAAAAACCTTTCAAAGATAAATACCACATCTAATATTATTCCCCTTGCACAAGAACACAATATTTTCCAAACGAAGACCACTACATCTATCCATATTATTTTAAAGGACATTGGCACATTAACTATGATGTTTTTGCATATAATTATATAAAATTTATTCAAAAGAAACTAGCCCCTCGGTTATTTTCTTTCTGCATGGAATTATGTATTATTTTCCAAAAGAAATAACAAAATAGATATTATTCTAATAATAAAATACATAATCTATTCTAAGAAATCTAACAAATAGATCATTCAAATACATGTTTCCTTTCCATGAAATCCAATACAATAGTCATTCTTTTTATGCATAGAAACACTTATTCTTTTCCAAGAAACTCAATAAAATAACAATAAGCACATATTTTTTTTAAGAAACTACTAAAATATTCACATATACTTTTCAAGGAAAACATGGCTACTTCTCATATTATCTTCTCAAAAAAATTAAATGGTTTCTCCATCTTTTCATATACAAGGATCACATACATTCTTTCTCGAGAGAACATCATGGAAACTTAGCTTTTATCTGCAAGAATCACATGTAATTTTTTCAAACAAAATGGGAGAGCTACTTAGGTTTTTACACACAAGATTCACATGTAATATTTTAAGAAAAATGGTAGGGAGTCAGCTTTTATGTGCAAGACACCCCTTTTGTTTTCACCTCCATCTTCAATTCTTCATATTTGCAACTGTATTCATTCTCTTATTTCTACGGCATAGATATTATGATAAGAGTGATGTAGGGGATTTAAAGTTAGTAACATCCACTCTTCAGGTCTCATCCAAAGAAACTAGTAAACGTGGATCTTCTCCACCCGAGAATTACTCTTTAGAAGACAAGGTATCCAAATCAATGATAAAAGAACAAGGGGTGGCAACCCTATTATCACGACTAAATGATACAGCTTCCTAGTGAACCTTCTTGAGGAAAATCCCTAGAAATATAAATTTTTTTGTCATGAGTGGCTGCACAAATCAACTACTCCGTACCACCAAATATACTTCCTGTGAGAGTCTACCTTTTGAGCGTACTATATAGTTGAGCAACAACTAAAAGACTCTTTCTTTTGAGCAAGACTAGTGTAGATGAACAACCAAAGTTTCTCCAGTTTATGCCAACTATTAGGCATGCTTCCACAACACTATTTTCTGTTGCACATTGTTTCGAGTGGGAAGGAAAAATATTTATCTATCAAACTACATGATACAATCTGGCTCTGATTGAAATTTTGATGCTTACCCTATCCACTGAGCCTCCTTCAAAACTCTCTCTCGCCACCAATTCATAAAAATCATCTTTTTAACAGACATGCCAATAACACTTTTCTTTGATTCATCAAGAAATCAAAACATGGCTACCATCAAAATTTTGAAGCATGTTCATTGCACCCATCTGCAACATATAAAATGCTTGCTTGATATGCTCGGCTCTCCATACCACACAATGGTTTTTTCCCACGCGTAGTCACTAATGAATTTAATATGTATATTAATCCATGCCTTACCCCAACATAGAAGAAACTATGCGTCCATTGCTACTGCATACAACGCCCTTTAAAAGGCCCACTCTCAACTCATTTTTCTTGGAACCAACAATATGGTCACCATATGGTAGTTACGAGTCGTTCCATTGATAGAAAATAGAAGAGAGAGCGAGATATTATTCACACAATACAAATCACAGAATTATTTTATTGATCTCAAAGACATTACGTATATAGGAATAGATGATGCTTCTAGATACTAGAATGGTGGATCTAGATTACTAAAAGTAGCTAGTACAACTATTAAACTTGGAACTCACACAATTACAATTCACGACAACTTGGAATACACATGAAACACATCACATGGAAGCATTACTTCCAACAACCTCCCTTAATGTTTACATGGATAACAATAAAAATACATATTACAACAATAAATAAATCTGTCTTACTGGTCTTGATTAGGACCCACATCCACTCTGGAATCTTGCGAACATCGCTCTTTTCACCACTACATTTTTGAGTTGTTACTTGACCTCCATTTAAAACGTAACCACTTCAGACCATTGTTAATGAAATTTGTAGGATGAGCAATATTGACAACTGGACTCGTCGAGGCTTTTGTGATAAGAATCGTCAACTAATAAACCATCCTATGGACCAACCACCATCTATCGGATATTTCTCTTTCGGCATTTTATGGATACTAGATGTGTTCAAAGTTTATCAAACAACTTGACCTTACATAAGAATTGATGTTCTGTCACCGGGACAGGCTTCCAGTTTAAGAACTGTCAAACCTTTTTATAACCAAAATCACTTACACACAAGAATTGATATTTCAAAGACAAATTAGTAATATTTTCATGAATAAGTTTTAGAAAATACTAATATTTTTACAATAGCAATATTACAACTACAATTTATTATTTAATTTTAATGTGTTTAAATAATTTTAATTAAAAATATTTACATTAATTTAAAGTTTATTTTACATTAATTTTAAATGATAAAACTCATATACATTTCCAATTCTCACCCATCTTTTCTCAAATTAAATTTTTTATTATTCTTAAAATATTAAAGCATTTAGAAAAAGCACAAAACAATTTTGAGAAATTTATTCATTAATTTTTTTCTAATTTTAGTTAATTTTGTTCTAATTTTATTTATTAAGTATCATAATCACTTTACTTTCAAATGTTTATTCAAATAATTTTTATTCTTTATTTTTTAATATTTTCTAATTTAATTTTCATGTTATTTTATTGGTACCTAGTGAAGTTTTACCATTAAAAAAAAAACACAAAATAAGTATCATAATCACTTACTTTACTTTCAAATGTTTACTCAAATAATTTTCATTTTTTATTTTTTAATATTTTCTAATTTAATTTTTATGTATTTTATTGGTACCTAGTAAAGTTTTATCATAAAAAAAATACAAAATTAGAAATATAAAAAGAAAAACACAATTAAAAAAAGTTACCAAAAATAAAAATAAAATAAAAGTATCTATCTATATATATAATTAGAAATATAAAAAGAAAAACACAATTAGAAAAAGTTACTAAAAACTAAAAAAATTATATATATATATATATATATATATATATATATATATAGATAATTTATTCCATTCACTTTTACAATAATAATAAATAAATAGTTTTTTAATTATAAATCTTTCAGGAAATCATATAAGGAATTTTTGGAACTGACGCCTTTCGAACTACCAAATGTAGTTCATCATAGGATAATGAGGAATGGCTGATCTGACATACACATTTATACCATGAAGAGAGAAGCAACGGTCAAGACCCCAAGGAGTAAAAAAAACAGTAAAAAATTAAATACAATTATAAAATAATCCAAAAATATAAGTCAAAAAATAAAACTAAAAATAAAAATATAAAAAGACCTAATTACCCATTCGTATAAGATTAACCCAAAAAACTAACTTAGCTCTCCCACCTAAACAATATAAATAAGTGATTAAGCGAACAAATATTCAAGTCAAAGACATAAATTATAAATAAATAGAATAATAATAATAATAAAATAAAAACAATAACTAAAATTAGAAACAAAAATAAAATAAAATAAAGAATAAAAAGACCTACTACATAGTCAAATAAAAACTAACGAATTCAAGTCAAAGTTAAAAATAAATAATTCATAAATAAATAAATAAAATAAAAATAGAAATAAACTAACAATATTTATATTTTTAATTTAATAACTAAATAAATTAACAAACATAAACAATAAATAAAATAAAAAGACCAAATTATAAAAGTGAAGAATAAAAGGACCTACTACACATTAAAATAAAAATTAACGAATCCATGTCAAAGTCATAAACTAAAAATAATTTATAAATAACTAAAATAATCAATACAATAATTTATGAATCAATAAAAAGCTTTTAGAAATTAAAATTAAAATAAATTAAATGTATTTTATTTTAATTATTAAACAAATAAAATATTAAAATAATAATAAGACCAAACAAAAAAACCAAAGAATAAAAAGATCTTTACCGGGAATGAAGAGATGGAATCCAACAACTGCTAACTTTCCATGTGTCATCCTTATCTCTACATTATAAATATTAATAATAATATAACAATCACAACACACTAGAAAGAATAAAATGAATAACTTTTCTTATCATGGAAATAAGTATAGTGGAAAGAGTGTAAATCTGGTCAATAAAATGGTGGAAATTTAATTAAATTTGTCGAAATTTTTAGAAATTTGAATTATTGTTGTGAAATTTCAAGATTTTGAGTCCCTCAGAATTTTGATAGTACTGAATTCATTTCCATTATCAAAAACATAATTCAAACACTCTTATAAATAAAATCACAAAAATATAACAATTATAATTTTAATATTCAGATATTTACATCTTTCATTCACAGATATAAAGAGAACGGAAACAGTTTACAGAACACGTTTTAAAGAAAAGTATCTGCTATCTACTCAGATTGAGGAAAGTTTCATTTCCCTGCATATGTACATGACGCACTTATGAACTCTGGATCTATCAACTCCACATAGGGAATCTTTTATTTTTTTATGTTATGATGAGAATAGTGGATACGTCAATCTTTTGATGGCTCTATATGTTATTGTAAAACTGGAGATGATATTTTTGTCTCCGATGTAAGGTGGAGAACAGTAGAAACATACTAATTAACACAAATAAAAAAATCTTTGAGAACTGATGGAAAAATCTCAGTGAATAATCTAAGTGAATGTACTTTCCTTTTTATTATATATATATATATATATATATATATATATATATATATATATTCCACTAAATAGTCTTTTGGATCCTACAACGCCGCTCCCGGAAGATCTTGAAGGAGCCTCCGCACTTTGAACACAAGTCAAAACTGCACTGTGACCATCAATGGCGCTGTCTCCATGGTCGGCCTTGATTGATGGAAGTGCTACAGTAAAAGGAAACCAAAACCTGTCGTGCAGGCGAACCCAATTTTTTAATCATTGAAATTTGACGTAGATTCTCTCAGGGTAAGATCTGCAGCGGGAGCGTGTTGATTAGGACTACATTTAGAAATACAGCGTGTTTGATTAGAAGAACAATGGAATTTTTGGCAAAATTTTAGTAGAAATTTTGGAAAATTAGAATTATTGTTATGAAGTTCAAAAATTTTAAATGTTTCAAATTTTAAGATTTAAAGATTTTAAATGTTTCAAATTTTTTGAAAATGCTGAATCTATTTTCACAATCTAAAAAATTCAAAGATTCCTTCTGTCATCCCTAAGTTATTGAAAAGAAAAGAACAGAATTTCTCTGATTGCCAAACACTTGACATAAAGATTCCTTCTCTCATCCCTAATTTATTGAAAAGAAAAGAACAGAATTTCTCTGATTGCCAAACACTTGACATTTAGCAAATAATTAACTACAGCTCGTACAGAGTTCAGATATATGTCCTGTACTCATATGCCCAAATGCAATGTATCTTTTTGTGTAGCGGTGGACCGAACTCGTACATACAGTTCAGATATATGTCCTGTACTCATATGCCCAAATGCAGTGTATCTTTTTGTGTGGCGGTGGACCGAAGGACTTGGTGTTGGAATTTTTGAATATTTCAAACATCTTAGAAGAAATAAAAAAAGGTCTTCTTCTAACATAGAGAGATCAATATAAAAATTGTGTATAGTGAGATGGAATAAAAACTTTGTTGTGTAGGGAGAGATGGAGTAAAAACTCTGTTTTTATTAAAAGAGAGGTTGGATTGTAAAATTTTTTTTTTTTTTTCAGAATTATTGTACTCTGGATTTATAAAATGAAAGACTTCTTTCGACTACTACAACACACAGTGCTGCTTCAATAAAAAAAACTTGTGTTCTGTTCCCTCTTACTTTCACTAGTACACACAGTGCTCTCTATCTTCTTTTCTACCTTCATGCTTTTTCACACAGTCAATAGACTCACTATCTTCTATCTATTACAAAGCTTTTATATATATATATATATATATATATATATATATATATATATATAACCTAAGTTTTAATTATATGAAATAAAACATATGTTGGGGTAAATAAAAATAAATAAATAAAAAACATTTAACATTGTATATTCGATGAGTCAAAATACTATGCAAGGGCCTGTTTTTTTACTCCATAAAACTCCTTTGATTGGTTTCAAGGAAGGTGACATCACCTCTTCCGGTAGGTCAACTTCAACCTTCGCAGCCCGTATTGGATATCATAGAAATGAGACATAGAAATGAGACTGACTGCACGTTAAATGTGGTTGGTGGAGGTTTTAATGCAGTAGACGAATGGTTTGAATGCTAAGGAGGTAGCAAAAACTGGAGATGGCTATCGTCGTCTTTTACCTTTCTCATTAGCAATTAAACTCACCGTCCTACTTCTGTCTGCAGCAATTGGAATTAATTTCCAACACTTCGCTGTTAAACCCAAGTCGATTTTCACAGAAGAGTTCCAGCTTCCATGCCACTCAATAGGTTTAACAGATCAGATCAATCTCGAGAGGCATGTTAAATTTAATTATAACTAATATTTAATTTAGATGATAACGAATATTTACTGTGTTATTATTTATTATTGTTGATCTATATATATCTGCTCTTAGGTTTAAGTTAATACATTATCCAGTCATAGATATATACAATGGAAAGCTTTATTTCCTCTACTATAGGCTCATTAATGCTCCAGACGTACCAATGCCATGTCCTATGGTCATGCGAGCCATGCCGGGACGAAGAAACAAGTACCACAAATGGGACAAGCAATAGTAAATGATATGCAAGCTTGTCAAGAATTGACTTGACACGTAGTTAGTATTTATGATCGGTGTGTAAGCTTCTTGTTAGGCGTTGAGAATTGACTTGACACGTGGCTAGTATTTATGATCTTTTTAATAAAAATATTTTATTATATCTTATTTCAGAATTTGTGAAATATATATGTTTTAGGTTCTAGGTGGTTTTACTTTTTGCAATTAGGTTTAGGTTTTAGATTTAAATAGTTTTATATTTCCGTTCTTGTTTAGGTTTAGGATTATAATGTTGGATTTACATTTCCTTTTAGGTTTTTAAAGTTTAGATTTTACTTTTAATATTAGGATTTTCATTTAACTTTTAGCTTTAATATTATTTTTTAGGTTTAAAGTTTTAGAATATGTTTAATATTATATTTTAGGTTTAATATTTTAAGTTTAGATTTTATGTTTTAAGTTTTAGGTTTTTAACTTTAAAATTTAGGTTTTAATATTAGATTTTAGGTTCAAGTTTAAGATTTACTTTTTGATTTTAGATTTTATTTTAGGTTTTTTAAGTTTATAAATTTTAATATTAGGCTTTAATGTTTAGGTTTTAGATTAAATATTGGGTTTTAGATTTTAAGTTTTGAAATAATATTTAATAATACTATTATTTTTAATTTTTACATTAATGTAATGATTATTAACAATATTATTATTATGTATTATTCAAAATATTTTAAGTTTAAATATTAATAAGTTTAATATTAATTATTATATAATATTAATATTTCAGAAATGACAAGAAATTTATTATTACTGATGAATTTGAACTCAAAACGAGAAATACAAATTTCTTCTATAATCCATAGAATAGAAAATCACAAGGTAGAAAGACATGCAATGACATGCAACCATCAAAACACAAGGAACACAATGATTTTACAAGGGAATCCAACTGGGAAAAACCCCTTCACTTCTTTTCATTAATCACATGATAATGCGAAACTATTACAATGTAATCTCCAAGCTCTGAAGCACACCCTCAACTGTAAAATTGTTCTTCTGAATTACTATCACTCGCAAACACTTTGCCTATTCAAGTGCCCCCAAATTCCTCCTATTTCCTTGCACAATTCACAAGAAATTCAACTCCTAAATAATAGGGGAATTCCCTATTTACTTGCACAATTCCCAATGAATTAATAACTTGCTTAATTCAAAAGCATTGTACACTCAACTATTATACAATTGATAATTACAATGTGCAGTTTCCTCCAGTATAGCTAGGAAATTCAAATTACATGCATGCTTAAGCTATGTTTAGTTATTCACTAGTTAACTAAGAAATTACTCAGTTGACAACAATTTTAACTACTCAACTCACTCAACTAATTACATGAGCTCAGTTAATTGAGTTCAACTAAAAAGAATTGAACTAGATTGCTAAATTTTAGCAATCACTACATGCACAACTCTACTCCAAGCCTTCAAACTCAAATTTGTTGATCTAACTAGTAGACATGACCATGTCACTCTAGCTAACTACAATCCAAGTCATCCTACTGATGTGGAAAATCGAATTACTCAATTTGACTAGGACAGCTCGAATTGAGCCTTTCTTTTTGGAATTTCTAACAAATATTAATTATTTAAAACATTAATATTAATTAATATCATCATAAGTAATAATAATAATAACTTTTTAAAATAATATTGTTAATAAAATCATTAATATAGTATTAATAGTGTTTAAAAAATAAAATTAGTAACCTTATTAATAGTAAATTTTATTAACATAAATATTACTATAATATTTAAGGCTCTCAAGGAAAACCTGGTGACAGCCGAGAACCAACAGAAGATGTATGCAGATAGAGGTCATGTGGAGAGATGGTTTGAGGTGGTGGAATTGGTTTACCTTCACCTTCGGCCTTACATACAGACTATGCTGAAGCAGAAGGGGGGTGAGAAGCTTAAGGCTTGCTTCTATGGGCCATATAGAGTCATCCAGAGAGTGAGAGAAGTAGCATACGAGTTGAAGTTGTCTCATGGGATTCGGATACATAAAATTTTCTGTTTGTACTGCCTGAAGAAGGCCTTGTGACAGTGCATGACAGTTGCAGCCACCTAGTTCCCCCCTACAGATGACGAGGGACACTTGGTGCTCCAGCCAGAGGCCATCTTAGACACCAAGGAGAGGCACTTGAGGAGCCAAGTGGTGAAGGAATACTTGATTCAGTGGAATAACCTTCCAGATGAGGATGCCACTTGGGAAGGGGAGTAGATCCTCGAGCATCCATCACTGCAGTTGCTAGCCATTGGCAGGGAGGACTGTAATATTCCTAATTTGTAGTTTCACTAATTAGAATATTAAATTCTGATAAAATTTTCTCTCTCTAATGTTAGGCAGAAATAAGATGGGTCGAGAACCCACAAATAATATTTAGGAAAATATAAAGTCTATTTCTATAGTTCCCAAGGGAAAAATTGCGGCTTTAGTGGGGTCTGAGTGGCCAACATTGAATGGAGGCAATTTCTTAGATGGCAGTGTGAGGGAGGCTCGAAAGAGGTTGCGCTAGGAATGGAATGTGTGTGTACGCTTGTCAGGGAAATTAGGAAAATTCACAATTGAAGGCAAGTACTATAGGGATTGAACCAGATTGAGTCTTCGAATGCATGGATTGAATCATAATGCTAAAACCTATGGTGGGTTTTGAACGTTTAGTTCACTGAACTCTTCTGATCAAAATATTTTTACTTGGAAAAATGAAGAATTACGCTAAATATTTGCTGACAAATGTAAGGTTGGAGGCACAATTAGGTCGTGACTAGAAGGATCATTATGTACTCTCAAGATTCATAACAAATGTTGGATTAAATAATGTAGAATACTGAACACTCACCTTGGAAGCTATCAGTAACAACACTCTTAGGACGGTTGGTGTCAAAATTAATAGTAGATATGCACCCACTCAGCCTTGACATGAAGATGAAACACATTAGACTTTTACTATGATTTGAGAACTCCTCCATTTCTTCAATGGAGAACCCACAGCTGAATACAGTAACAGTTCCAGGGTTCCATCTTCCTCAATGGCGTTCAAATTCATTTCATTGGATAAGTTGAAAATTATTTCATAGAAAGGTTTTTGATAATGGAAACTCAATGTTTAAATATATACATATACTTTTTGGTTAATTAAACTTATAAACAGTGAAAATATTATCATACATGCACTTTTGAAATTGGTGAGTTGAAAATGTTATACAAGGGATTTATATAGGAAATGAAAATGAAAGTTAGTATTGAGCTTAAATGGTGATTCCAAATGTTGGTGCTACATATTCATCATTGATGTGAAATCTTCATTTTTTGGGGTTTTTATGGTTAATTTTAAGGGTGAGTTCTATGTTTTATAAACATTATTTCTTTAAAATCTCAATATGGTTATAAGCATAGTCGATTTGCTTTGATTTGCTTTACTTGTACTAAAGTTTTATTAATTAATATATATATGTTATTTTAAAATTTATTAAAATTTATAAATAATTTATTTATTTATTTTATTTAGTAAAAAAAAATCCAAATTAAGATATTATTAAAGAAATGTTTACTTTATTTTTTTCCGATAGAAACTTAAAAAATCAAGTTTATTAATATATTGAAAAAGTGTTTAGATTATCTCTTTCAAAATTCCATTAATTATGTCATCTAGCTTTGCAATGTTTGATGCAACTAGCATTTTGCATGCAAATGTTTGTCATTACACTATAATTCAATACAATTTACACTATAAACTGATACCATGACTTTTGCACGCAAATGATTGTCATTACACTATAATTCAATACAATTTACACTATAAACTAATATCATGACTTTAATTTGACGTTTGAAGTTCCATTCTCATTACTATGTGACATATGGAATGATTCTTGGATTTAATATTTATAGGTAGATTTATATGAGAAGAATATGTTAATGTGTGTATGAATAGAAGACAAGTTATTGAATTTTTTACTTTTGAGATGTACACGTGTGTGATTCTAAAATAATAAAAATATTTCATTTTATTACTTTTAAATTAAATAGGTTTAGTTATAGTTTGAGGCATAATTATTATAATAAGGGGCAATGGTGATGGAAAATAGGGCATTAAAATGATATTATATCATAAATTTAACCTCATTATGACAATTTCATTTAAAGAATCCATAGTTCTCTCTAATGATAATATCTTGAATTATTGTAGGTACGATGTTTGTAATAAAATAAATTAAAAATGATTTGTGACATGCCTTATTATAGATATAATGTTTATAAGAGAATAAGTACACACAATAGGAATAATGGAGGATTAGAGTTTCACAAAATACTAGTTTAAAAGTAGTGTAGGTTAACTATGTACATGATCTCAGCAAAGGTTTTTTCATCTTTAGAATGGGAGGGACATGGCCTTAAATATTAGTTTGAAATCCAAGAGTTATCCTAATTTGAAGTTTGGGAGATAAATAGGTCATCCTAGGTATGCATCCCTAATTCTAAGTATAAGGTAGGCCTCTATACAAAAGTAATAATTCTCCTCTCCATTTGGCCTAGTAGGTGAAAAATCATTTAAACATATTTTAAAAGAAAAATAAAAAAATAATATTTTATATCAAATAAATATGATAGAAATATCAATTTCCTAATTTTTTAGGACTATTATATATATATATATATTATAAAAAAACATTCTTAGCATCCATACTTTCTAAATGATTCTCTTCTATTATTATACAATAACGTAAGTTTCATATGCCTCATTAATTATTTCAGCAAAAACACTTGATCTAATTTAATCATACTATGATTTTTGGATTCATTGGATTTCTATATTATAAGTGAAAATAATGTATATATGTTATCTCCATGATATATCTTATTTCCACTATATCCCATGTAGTTGCATCCTTTTGTTAACGTCCTACAAAATTCCAAATGAACTAAGGACCAATTGATTATCATTTAATTCCACCACAAATTTTCTATTCTTAGGTGAACTTTTTTTTCTTCACTCTCAATACCTACACAACTTTCAACATTTCTAAAATAGAAAATTTGAAACATCTAGCTACTATTATTATTAACGACTACATTACTAGTACAAATTCAAAAAATATTTTATTATGTTTGTCATATATTAATTTTTTTTATAACTAATAATGATAATAATAACATTTTTTTTAAGTTATAATTTAGTTAAATTTTAGAGTAGATGGTGATAGGGTGTTATGTTAAGGCACTTCATGGTGTAAAAGTTACTGTTCGAAAATACAAATTCAAAAAATATATTATTATGTTTGTCATATATTAATTTTTTTTATAATTAATAATGATAATAATAACTTTTTTTTTAAGTTATAATTTAGTTAAATTTTAGAGTAGATGGTGATAGGGTGTTATTTCAAGGCACTTATTGGTGTAAAAGTTACTTGTTCGAAAATATGTGGGAAAAGACCCATCCACACTAAGGTGAATCCACATCTCAAAAAAATCTTACACACTTCTTTGTATTCATACCACAAATATTGTTTGTGCCATATTTATAGATAAATAAAGAAATTGTTAAAATATATATAAAACAAAAAAAAAAGAAAAACTTAAATAATACTACACCACTTATCAATAAAATTTTCATCTTTAAATGTTAGTATTGAAGTGGTAAAGGCTCAAAACTTTATCAATTTTTGCAGATTTTATTATAAGGCATGTATGTTGTACTTTAAAAATTTAGTTTTCCTTTTCATAAATTCAAAATTAAAATAAATTTGAATCCATATATATTCTCTCTTCATGTACATGATACATCTATTATTATAACTAAGCAAAGTTCCATGGTATGATATGGTTTTACATGCATGCAACATTGAATAAGATATAAATTTAAGTAATTTAACTTGCAAACTTTATAATTTGTAAATGAAACAAAATAAATCCATTCTAACTACATTCATCAACAATAATGTAACATTGATAGAATATAACATTAAATCCACATCATGAATTTAAAATCCAATGAAGACATTGTCATATACACAAGTTCACATTCTTGTACTTGTATTCCAAATTGGTCTAGTTATACATTTTTCTCTTTTACAAAATGGGCCCATGGCCCATGGTATTCCCAACATAGATAATGGAAGGTCGCGTCCATAAATTAAATAATGGAAAAATGACATCATGACTGATTTATAAATTGGGTCTATACGTCACCCTCGCCACGCTTCGCACTCCCAAGTGCATTTCAAAATTGATATTGCTGCAAAAATTAAATAACCAATTAGTTGTAAAATCCAAAATGCATAGAATCAATTGCCGTTAATTCATGATAAGATTTTGATCAACTACTCATTCTCACCATGAAGATCTAAGGCAATGGAGAATATTTTCCTTCCTCGACAGATGGTGGAGCTGTTGTTGATGGATATAGGCATGGTTCATGGGTGATGGATAAAGGCATAATGGAAGTGAAATCGGAAAAAGGTAGTGGGTGTGGGCAATGATACACCCCCACTGGTTGTACGATAGTGGGAATCACCCTAGGGCGAGGGATCACCCTAGGGGGGGAAATTGGAATGTCAAAGGTGGATGATTGAAACAATGAGAAGGGTGGATGAATAAATGGTAGGGGTGGGAATTGGGAAGAGTTTGGGGAGGTGGTTATAGGCATGGGAGAATTTATGATGGAGAAAGGTGGTCGGTGTGGGTGACAATAAATCCCCACTGGTTGTACAATAGGAGGAAGCACCCTCGGGGAGGAAATTGGGATGCTAATGACTGGAGAAATGTTCAAACTGCTATAGTTTTTTTCACCAACATGCTCATCAAATAATTGAAGTCGACAAGCTAGAACGTTGTGAGATGTGGGTCCCTCGACTGTAACGATAAAAAATTTCATATAGTTATGAAAATGCATCGAAAATGATAATATATCGTATTTCACATAAAACAATGCATGCCATCAAATTTCCATACCATTTTTCTGTATAATAGAATGTTGCACTAACTCAGGTATGTGGCCCACACTTCTTTGGTGTTGAGAAGATAACTCCAGTTGCTCATCCATGTTTCTTTTTTTTGAACGAACTCGTCCAACCTTTTCAAAATGTGGTTTATCTTTCCCTGATTTTGACTTGTGCCCACATTGCCTTTTCTTTTTTACTGGGCTCAAGAAACTATGTTTTCTTTTAGTAGTGATCTTTGATGGAGTTATATTATTGAAAAAAATTCTATTGTATTCTTGACATGCTTTGTCTACCAAACTGTTCAATGCATTTGCTTGCTCCAAATTTGTAGGTATTATGGATCTCAATTTCTCATGAGTTGATGAGTTAACACGTTTCATCTCATCATCTTCAAATAATGCACTATCTGGTCGTACATTGGTTGATTGAACATTATCAATGCTTGTTTCATTATAATAACTTATATTTGGAGGAGAATCAATGCATGGCAGAAGCTCTGTTTGGATTTCTAGGCCCAATATAGGTGTTTCATTCAAATCAAATAAAATTGTAGGCCTTTATGTAGTAGGATTAGTGATATTAGGCAATACATTTTCACCCAAAGTAATGTTACTCACCAACATCTCAACTTTCAGTACATGTTTACAAACATTTCCATTCAAGGCCCAATTGCAATTACAGAAGTGTAGATTGGAACCTTTATATATGACATTGTACCAAATATCATGTGTATCCTTATTTTGGCTACGAACCCAATAACCATTGTTACTCTTTTCATCAGGCACGCAATCTTCATTTGGGATTTGTCTAGCTCTACACTTGGATGAATTCAATTGTTCCTCAATTTTTCTAGGCCGTACAAAACCAACTTCTTTTAAACGTTGCATATGATTGTAATATAATACAACCTTTGTCAACAACACATATATTAACCAATCGACACGTCTATGACATGCATTATTCTTTTCACTTAGGTACCTTTTCTTGATATGCCGATGATAAGATTCAATGACATTATTTGTATCTTGATTGGAATGTGGAAAATTTCTGTATGCTTTTGCCCACATATCTGTAGAAATAAATTTATTAGCTATGAATTAATAATACATATGACATCAAAAATAGAGTCATTAAAGCCACTTACAAGAAACTTACATATTTTGTTGTTGGCTAACCAAGTTGTTTTAAAATATTCCAAAAACCTTGGTTGGTCCCTGAATCTTTCAAAGAACCTTTCAACTGTCTTTTTTACATATTCATCATCTTCACATGTGTGCATGATTTCTCCTAAAGAACGAAAAATGTGGATTTGGTTTTCCCTTGGACTTTATTTCCAACATTCTTCAACCATGCACGACGAACATGCCACACACATAATAATATTTTACACTTGATTGAAGACCTGGAATAACACAGTTTATTAGAGGGAATATACATTAATTTTTTTTTTATGTCTCTTATAAAAGAATAAGCACATCACCTTAACGCTTCAATTTCAGCAGTAGCATCATCTGTGATTACGGCTTGAACATGCCAATCTGGTCGCTCTTTCTTCCCAATGGAAAAGAGAGTTGACATCCATTTAGAAAGCTCAGCTATAGTATTGCGTGATGATATCACCCATGCTACTGGAACCCCATTGCGATGTTCGTCGAAAACCATTAAGGTGTATAGTTGATACTGCATTACAAACAATGTGCATAATTATATTTATATAAGTTACATGCACTAAAATGAGGTTGAATAAATGAATCAAATTTAGGATAAATTTGTACTCACCCCATTCTTATTTGTACTAAATGTTGAATCCATTGAGATTATATTATTGTGAGAATATTTTAGCATCATTGAGCAAATCCACTTTGTTTGTATGCCTATAATAAAAGGGATGTTTTCAACAAGATCTTGTTTCTGGTAGAAGAAAAGGCTCTCAAGGTGTTCCCTATACCAACATTCTACACTGTTTAGATCACTTTGATCTTTAACATATTCTAGCCTTATAGTATCATTGTAAATGTTTAATATATCTTGTCTTGTTATATATGTATCTCGAGATGTCCCTGTGTATAACTCACCAAATCCATCCTTCACATCAGAGATGAACTTTTCCCATATCATTGTAACATTAAAACCTCTTTGGATTACATGTTGGACAATACATCGCATATCCCTTGTTAAATGTGGTGCAAAACTGAATCTCATAGGCCTGTTGATTGCATATTTTCCATGACAAACAACATTTGATTTATCAATAAGCCTACATGCAGTATATATTATTACAGCATCGTCTGGTCTAAGTTGAAGTCGTCGTACAATGAAGTGACATTAGCAACCAACTTTAATACTTTCTTGTCGACTCCGGACCATATGCACACCAATACCTGCATATAAATGTTTTACAACAAATTAGATATAACATATATGCACATTGTAAAAAATTATACGTATCTTGATAAATATATAAACACTCACATACCGTACTCCAAATATGTTGAACAATATGTTTGTTTTATATCCTCTACTTTTTTACTTCGATGAGTACAAAGATGAAATTGAGTGGGTGCAGATTGACTTGATTCCTCTCCTCTTATAAAATCATCAAGTCGACAATATGGAATAACTGCAACTTGGTCCCCATAAATATTTTTCCATGTTAGGTCTTCTACTGAAAATTCAATCATATCCTCTGGGTCTTCAACTTCCAACCCATTAATCCTCTCCCACTTACACATTCTTCAAATATCTGTACATGTTGCATTGAAAACAATTTGGCTTGAGTAAATATTATGGTCTTGATTAATGCATATCACTAAACATGGAAATCACATTTTTAGGCAAATATTTTATGCTTTTCAGATAAACCACTTTGGAAAAAGTAATAATTGGGTCATTAATAAACTTAGATATTTCTCACAAATTTAGAAAAACCATGTATGACATATGATGTCTTTTTGGAGGTGGTGTCGCCAACTTAGTGTCATGGGGTGACTTGTGATGAGTGGTTGAGGGAAAAGGTGATTTTGATGCCTCCCTTCACATAACCTACATGGAAACCTAACTTTACCGTTTTCCCCAGGAACTTTAGAATCACTAATAAATAGATCAACCATAATTTGATGAGAATATTTAGACCACACTTCTAATACTCTATGTATACTAGAAAAATCCTTAAGAAGGTGAGCACCCTTACAAAGATTGCAAAGGTATTTGGGGTTGTGTTGCATGTTGGAGGGTTACTCAACATTACTAACACTCATGACCATGGTTGGTTTGTTAGACCCTTTTTAGAGGTACAGCACTACTCATGGTGATTTTCCTGGAACAATAGGAAAAAAATTCTAGAAATGGGGTTTACCTAACTACGACGCCTCCGCCATTCTTGGAGATGGTCCAAGATATGGACGACGGGTTTTTGCCTAAAGTGGGTCTATAATTCCATTCCAGAATTGCGGTGGATGGGTAACTTAAAATAGGTCAGGAATGTAGTAGCAAGGGCACTAAAGGTTTCATGTGTAGCAGATGGCTGCTCCACATACCATTTCGCGACTATTCCAATTAGGGTGCATTGAAATAGTCTTAGTCAAATAGTATCGTCAATGATGTTGTTCGACGAATACCATAGGTGGAAAGTCCGAAGGGAGCTTCATGGGCATGGGAGTCCATGTAGGGTTGTGTGCAATGGGATCCTTTTTCAACTTAGTTAAACCTGGTAAATTTAACAGAGCTAATAAAGGTGACTGATAGTTTGCAGCCATTGCCCCTTGTGAAAACACAGTGTTCTAGTTAGGTATAGGTTTTGTTTGTGGCGTTCCCTACTGTGAGTTCACCTAACTTCCTGATGTAGGGACATTAGCTTCGGAAAATACCTTGTATTTTATTAAACATAGGGGGTCTTGTGTTTTTGAGAGAATATTGATCTTTATGTAATTATTAATGGGTTTTGAGTGATTAAATGAGATTTTAATTAATGTGAGGATTTTTTAATGTTCCTGGATGACTGGAGAACATGAAGGAAATCAGATAGTTTAGATTTGAGATATTTAGGAATTGATTGTAAATCCTAAGTTAGATTCAGTTTCAAGATTTTAGTGATAGAATCTAGATTTTAGGAGTTTGCAGATTTTGAGGATTTTATTGAGTCATTGGAGGGATTTGAAACTAAATTGGTTCATCATAATTTTTATAAATGTAATAAGCCTAAAAGGCAGATAGATCAGAGAGAGGTAGGAGACAGGAATTAGAAGAGGACAAACAGAGTTTTGTTTGTCAAGCCTCCAGGAAATTGTAAAACAGGGCCAATGATTTGAAAATCAGGCCAGAAACAGAGATTTCTGTAAGTAATTTCATTTGTTTATATGAAAGTATCTTTTCAGAATTATATGCGTGATTGATTGAGAGATTATATGTTTAAATTCTGTAATTGGAGTTGAAGTGAAATTCTGCATATGATTGGGTAGATTGATGTCAATTATAACATATGAGTGTTTACATATATTTCTGAGGAGATTGAGCACTTTGCAGTCATCGATCACTGCAAGGATTGATGACATAGGAGGAAATCTGAATTCAATTTTAGAATTTGGCATATGACAATATTATTTTGGAAAACCATAGAATGTCGTGGGAGTTTCTGGTTGAAACCATGAAGGGGAATTGTGAAGTTGAATGGTGGCGCAGTGAATTTGTGAGCGCAGACCTAAAATACGCATGAGGAATAGTAATTTTGCATCGGAATCATGAGTTTCGAAGTCGTAGAGTGGTATGAAGTCAAGTGGAACTTCATAAGGCACGAAACCGTTAATGGGTCGAATGTGAAATGAATGGAGGACACAGAGGTTTATTTAAATTTGTGTGAATTGCAGAAGAAAATGCATAAGGAGTCGTGGAATTCATAATCGAATTCTTGCAAGGTTTCAGTTTGGAATGAAACCTGGATCGTGTTCATCAACCGATTAAGGGAAGTGGAAGTATGCAGTAACTGGGTTTGTTAAAACACAAAGTGTTGCAGCCTCGATGGAATAGCATTGTGCGTTGAATCATTCATATTCAGAATATAATGAAATCAATGGACTCGAGTATGCAGAGATGTGTAGTGGAAGGTTTGAAGCGAAGTTAAATTCGAGAGCAGAGGAGCATAAGTGCATAAACACTCAAGTGAATGAAGGTCGATTGAAGGCAAAGGGAATGAAGCCGCAGGATAGGCATATAATACTGTGAAGAAATTTTAAGAGGAAACCATGAAGATGAAGAGCGGAACCGGCAACTGAGAGGTGAGGGCGGTTTTGACAATTCAAAACTTGTGGTATCATGTGGCCTTTCGAATGGTAAGTGGATTATGAATTTAGAACGCGATATCACTCCTTGATGGACACGTGGAAAAAGTGGTAAGGATGAAACCATTTTTATCACGTAAATTTTGAAGATTAAGTCTTGTGCATTTTCATAATGCGATATTCGTTGATCACTAAAGTTATGGAGTGCGATGAATGCCCATTGTTGGATGGAAGGATATGTTATGTTGTGTGGGCCCAAATGTTATTTTATGTTGGCGTTGGTTTTTAACCAAAGTCTAAATTTATGTATGGTTGAATATTAAATATGTGGTGACATTTTAATTTAATGCAATGAAGGTTGATAGATGTTGGAATGTATGATTCTATATGCATTGGTGTTGATTAGCGAAGGTCAAGTTTGGGTAAGTTTTAAAAGACAAAGGGCGCATATATATGGGAGTTTAAACCTTGAGTTTCGACCGAAGTCAAAGGATCAGTGTGAGATGAAATGTTCCATGAAAATTTAAATAAATACCATGCTTAAAATTGAGTTGATCGAATATAAATTCGAATTGCTATATGGTGAAAAGTGAGTGCACCATCATATTGAATTTTAGGTTGAAATAAAACCTTTGCATAAATGAATGCTAAACGAAGAGTCATATATATGATGGTTGAGAGAATTATTTGGATTAAAGTTTAAGTTTGAAATAGCTTCCTCTTATAAATGAAATCTGGGTTGTGATTTTATAACCGTGTATTAAAAGTTGAAGAAATCTTCCTTTAATATTTAATTTATAAGCTTTCGCAAAAGTTGTGAAATTGCCCATATCTTGAGAATTATTCTGATAATCATCTTGGTTGAAACATGAATAATTCATTTAAAAAAAAGTGCTCAAGGTGAGAATGTGGGTAAGCAGGGTGATCCTGCTATCACTTCTTGAATGAGTAGCACTCCTCTATCCCCTAAGGATTGTGGGAGGAGTGGTATGTGGTGACCCTGTGGGGGTGTTCACTGGTGTGGCATTGGGTGACTGAAGAGGGTTCCCAACTAATGATGCCCCAATAAAGGATGAACCAATAAGGGTGGCAGTGCTCCTTCTTTGATGCCTAAATGGCGAAAAACTTGGAACCCCTCCCGGTAATGGGGAGAGGTCCAAAAGGCGTCTAGATCGATGAGGTCTCGTTGGATCCGTTCTGGCATCATCTAGGTATGTTTTTGGAAAATTTTGAGAGGATAGAGGTTACAATCAAAGAAAAAATCCGATCATATACATAAAACATAAGGGAAATAAAAGATAAATATTCCCTTTAGATTAATCCTATGTGACTAGTCAATAAAAAAATATGGTTTTTTGTTATTTTTTCGTATGATACTCAAATCCTAGAAGACCTAAATCATCGTTACATGCTCAAATGTAACTTGGCCTTGAGAAGATATCTTGCGAATGCTGGGGCAACGTCTCGAAAGAGCCAGCGACACCTCTAGTCAACCGAAGAAAATCAACCAAGGTAAGGGTAGAGGATCTAGTGCTTGCCTGCACCATCACCTACAGGGAAGCATGCCCTAATTTTGGTCGCTAGGTATCGTCATCCCACGTGAGCATTTGAGTCTTAGGCTTCTTGGTAATTCAACTACCAGTACCGAGTATTCGACGAGTCAGGTAGCCCTGAATAATACCACACGTACTGGGCCTAAGCCTAACCCCCTCTGAATAGGGTCTCTACCACGCTCGGGTTTTCTTTGACGTGGGCGGATAGACGGATTTAAAAGTTCCCTAAACAGTCAACTCCTATGTTTCAAGATATAAACTGACCAAGGCAGCTTATTGGATGCCTACCCCCTTGGTCCTAACTTAAGCTATAATTTCTTTTGTGGCCCCTGTGGGGAGAGTTTAATGCATTTAGTTAAGTGAGTTTTAGGTGGCTTTGATTCACTTAAGGTGTGAATGTGTGTGAGAAAGAGGTGAATAAGCACATAGTTTGAACATGTGTATATGTGGTGATCCTTTTCAAAATCCCTTATTTAAACTAAGTTTGGTTGTTCCTTGCCCAAAAGTAAAACATGTGCGGATGTGGGTCGCTTACAACACTTCCTAGTTAATATAATTCATCAACTATAGGGAGATGGTGAATTATCAATAGAGAGGGTTCATATGTTTTCCTAGGATCACCCATGGGTGCAAAGGTAGCAGAGATTACTTGCTCTTCTAAAGATAATTCAATCTCGGTCCTAAATCCTAGTGCCAAAAATTGAACTAATATTAATGACTTTCAACTAGGAAAATGAAAAGAAAATATTCGCTTATGGTGTGCCTCTTACACCTTATCCTATTTAAACTAAATGTTTTCTCTATAGGGAGATTGTAAAGTGTCAAGAGAGAGCATTCATATGCATACCCAGGGTCACCGTTAGGTGCAAGGGTGGCATAGATTACTTGTTTTCTTTTGGTATTTTAATCCTGGTCCTGAAATTCTAATGCAAAAATTAAAACTCGATTTAATGCAAGAATTTGAAAACTAACTAAAGATGTGGACTTGGGTAACTTACTCTTTCTTAATTAACCTATGTGTGTGATAATTCTAATTATTTTAAAATAACATATTTAATATTAATTAATAATTCTAATTCTTTTAAAATAAAAATGATGTTATTGATAATAATAATGATGTTATTAATTTTTTTTTTTTACATAATTATTCATTTAAAATAAACACATGTTTAAAAGGCACACAATTGTTTTAGGAAAGTAATGTGATGTAATTCCTAGCATATATTGCATTTTGAAATAGGTAACAACTCTCATCTCATCATAACATTTCGCTGTTATAATTATATATTTTTTCCATTCTGAGCAACTGGAAACAAATGAATGATGATAGATTTTCTCAGTATTTTAAAAAATCTAAAAAATCTTCTATCTTTTGAAAGTGGTAGAAATCTTAATTCACCCATTATTGGAAATAGAAAATTGGTTTACGAATTCTCATGACTACAAAAAATACAGAGAAATTGAGATAGATAGTCCGTGCTTAGGAGACCAAGAAATGCAATGAAATTCTAGTAGGAAAATGTAATATTTGGAACCTCATGAATAATTAATTGTATAATTAAATAACTCGTTTTATCTATGAGAAACAATTAGGAGAAAAAAAATACTCCAGAAAAGTTATTTGTTCTATTAAAAACTTAATTAAAGGGTTTATATGGAAATCATTCCAGATATAGAAATAGAAATAATGAATATGGATGGTGAAATATAAAAAGTAAATTGTTATAATGTGAAGAAGCTAAAATGTTATATTTTCTAATTTATGTTAAAAAAAAAAATCACAGCTAAACAGTAATGGTGAACTGTAACAGAATCTGAAAGCAATCTAATTATTTTATCCTTATCCCTAAAGCATACCTGATAGCTTCTTGATACCAAAGATAATCCTGTCGACTGTAGAGCTTCGTAGCAGTGAAGAACCAGAGCTGGAAACAGAAGGTTGTTCACGGATTGGAAGACAATTAATGCATCTTCTATCATACTAACTATCATAAAAGAATATTGTTTACTTATATTGTTTTTTTTTATCATGAAAATTATCCTTAATGAGTGTGATTACACATTTTCTCACACATTCCACGAAAGCGCAAGCTCAGATCAATGTGCATTGAATACTTACTCTCAAACCAAAACGATACAAAGGTAAAGAGATCCACTGATTCATTAGAAAAAAGTAATCTACATATCACAGAAAGGAAAAAAATTTCTATAAGTTTTCTTTTGGATGGGCAAAGATTTAGATATGTTAACAATGAATGAGGTGTCATATTAGCTTCACACAGAAACTAGAAAGTAAGTTTAAAAAAAAAAGAATATAGAGTCAATGCGACTATGAAGGGAACCCCAACTTCATTACATACTTCTTCTAATAAAACTGATACTAATATACATAGAGACGAACCAGAGCTAGTAATAGAAGGTGGTTCATGGATTGGAAGATAATGTCGACTATAGAGCTTCATAGCAGAGATGAACCAGAGCTGGTAACAGAAGGCAGTACACAGATTGGAAGATAATGCCTAATTTTATAGAGTGTATTTGAGGGGATAAATATTTTGGCACCAAGATCATGGCCAATATTTAATGAAATGAAGGCCCTGTCTTGTTTGCCAAAGATTTTTGGCGGCTGCCGAGATTTGGAACGCAGAAAAAGAGCATTGAAGGTCCGATACGACACCGTCGTTATATCAATTAATCTCTTTCAGATTCGTTCATGGCTTAATTTTTTCAATTAGTTGAATGAAGGTATGTTTATATCAATTAATCTCTTTTAGATTCATACTTGCCTTAATTTTTTGAATGAATTGAATTATAAGCGCGTTGAGTATGGTTGCAGGGGACGCAGATTTCCAGAATTATCATCAGGGAAAATGCTACAAGGCCAGAGGTAGTTTTGGCATCGACACTTTCAAAAATTATTCAGCTGGAGATGGTGTGGTAAAGGATGACTTCAAGAGATATGGGCGAGATGGTAATGGGGGATCTCAAGTCTTTGCAAGTTATGCCCCACAGACTAATGTTGAAGACCAGGGCTTTGCAACCTGCGCTAACGGAGCCAATGCAGACATTAGTGATTTCTCCAACTATGGATCTAATACCAATATTCCTGATCATCATTTTAAAAACTATGGCACTGACAGTAACGCAGGCGTTCATAATTTCAATAGTTATGCAGACAACTCCAATCACATTTTTTTTAATTCAAAATATTTACTAAAACTTGCAAAATGTCAAATGAAATTATTTATAAAAATAACAATAAAAAAAACCTTTATTTCTTTATCTGAATAAATCTAATGTCAATTAAAATTATTTATAAAAATAACAATAAAACAATAAAAAACCTTTATTTCTTTATCTCAATAAATCTAAATGAATATTTTGATGTTTTATTATTTTTTACTATTTTTTTCTATAAATCATAAAAACATTTTATTATTTTTTTTTTAAATTATAAAAACAAATTATGTTACCCAAAATTAATTATATATGGAAAAATAAATATAAATAAACCTTATGATGAACCATATTCAAACCTTTCAAACCTTATGATGAACATAGTTTCTGGGTTAAGTAACAACATGTCAATCAAACCTTATGATGAACATAGTTTCTGGGTTAAGTTGTTGCAACATATCAATTTTTTACAAAGAAATTTAGAAGATTAACAAAGCAAAAATTTTATCCTCTCACACCATTAATAATAATTCATAAATACAATTCTTATAATTATAAAATGATTCACAAATACAATTCTTATAATTATAAAATGATGTCATCATTTTTATATAAATACATATTTATGATTTTGTTCTCAATAGAATTCTTATAGATAAATAACCTTTATTTCTTTATCTAAATAAATCTATGAATCAAAATTATTTATAAAAATAACAAAAAAAAATAAATAACTTTTATTTCTTTATCTAAATAAATCTAACCGACCAACCCAATTTACATAAAACATATTACATAGTTCAATTTCTAAACATCCTCATGACCAATTATGACATTTTTTTACTAAAATTTGTATAAAACTATTTCCTAGAATTGAAGAAAAATCATTTGGTCACCAAATGAAGATTATGTTTAGGTTTTCAAACTTTTTTAGTCCTGGAATTCCAAATAATTTTTTCCTGTCAATTGAAATTTGAAGACGGGTTTAAGCCTATTTTTATTATGATTGTTTTTTAGGTATAGAAGAATAATAAAAATAAATATTATTTAATTAAATGTCATAAGTTTGTTAAGTTAAAAATTAATTAAAATTAAAAAAATGAAATAGAATTGTGATTCTTCTAAATTGGAGCCCAATTTAGAAGAATAAAAAATATAATGTAAAAAATAGATATATATTTTTTTTACGATCACTAAGTATCTTAACCAAATGAGCTATGTCTGTGTTCAGTACTGTAATATTCTCTTTTAGCCTAATTTAATGAAAGTATGTTCTATCTTCTATATACTCCGGTAAAGTGATTCTGACTGCTGTGAGATTTTTTGTAACTCCTTCCACTTCAAGGAAATGCAGAGTATGGTAAATATGGGAAAAGTAAAATTACTGCATATATCCTCGTCATTGTCAAAACAGTGAGATCCAGGAGCCATATTTTCATTAGAGGTGGAAAATAAGGACAAATTGCTGTCTGTTTTACATTTATGTATGTTCTTAGGTACGGCGTCCTGGAGATTTGTAGCAAGTAAGGTCGAATCATGGTGTGAGGTTTCGACCGCTCCTTCCCAGCTATGGAGGTCACTTATTAAACTAAACCATTCCAGTAAACGAAGTCTGTAACTTAAATCTGACCATTTCACTACATTTTTAGCATAAAGCTACTGAAATATATTTACTAAAATATAATTATCTGTATCTTTCGCATCTAAATTGTGCACATGATTAGTGGAATCAAACAGTTGTGAAAAAATCGAACAAGTTCCTGTGGATAGTATCATATTATTTTATAAAGAAATCAAATAGGTTTCTGTGGAAAGTACCAGATTATTTCACAGGAGCTGGTGACTCAAATCCAGGCTTGCTAGCAAGTCCCAATTAGACACCTTCAATCCGCCATCAATCCGCCAGAGAGAACAGAGCCTCATGTCCAAAAATCATCACACTACACTTAATTATCTATGAGGCTGCAACAGTTCTGTGACACAGTGAGGTAATGAACATCACATACAACGAAATTCCAACGTATCATTCAGATTCACGAAAATGTATCATGAAATGGCTAAACAGTAAGAAATGTAAAGTTGCAATTTGCACGTCTCATCATATTAAATTTGCATATCATTCTTATGGGCAGTAAAGATTTGCATTGTCATTCGTATGGGCGCAGCTGTTGATGGTCGCTCCAGAGTTTAATGCAATTAAAATAGTAGGAGTGGTCGGAGTGGTGTACCGTAGTCAGATCATGCCCAGGATGATCTGACGGTGGGCATTTCCTGCCTGTGCCCATAGACATGGCATGCTTAGTAGTACTCTTAACAGTATTAATGGAGAATAGCATAGGAAATATTAGTTGCCATATACAATCCCAATATTAATAAATCAATCAGACTTTAAATATTGGCTATGATTACCAGATTACACTGGCTATTTCTTTCTAAACTTGCCTTTCGATTCCAGTCATAGATATATACAACCCGCTGCCCCACATATTAATAAATTTGGCTATTAATTCCTAAAATATTCGGAAATCTACAATAAAAAAATAAAGCATGAGTAGGTTTATAATCGAGCGTGGCCATGTTTATATACAATGATAATAACAATTTGGATAACAGTGTGAGTTTGAAGATCTGTTATTACTATTTTAAAGAGAAAATTACAGAGAGAGTTTAGTGCAGTTGGTATTTTATTTTGGGTTTAAAAAAACATTTAATTTATATATAATAAAACCTTTGCAGTAAAACTCAGGAACATGTCCGAAACTTGATTGTAGCTAGCAACCCCTCAGTGGAGTTAGACAACAACGATTACAATAGCAGATTTGATAGTAGATTTACAATAGTGTTATTTTGATAGTAGATTTGAGAAATCTATTGAAATAAGATGTAGAATAGTAATAATTATTGGTTAAATTTCAAAATATTATCAAAATTTAAAATCGATAAATTTAACAAAATTCTAAAATATTTTCAAAATCTAAAATTAATCTGAACCTAAGATTTAATAACCCACCCTAACAATAATGCTCTTCAACATCAATATGGACAGGATTACACTCCTTTTATCTCTCAGTGGAAATCGGGCTTGTCCAAATCTCTTGTCAAAGGGCATTAAAATCCATATTAATTAGTTAGATTTTAAAATTTAATTATCGGGGAAGGAAATAAAATAATGCAGTGATGGAGGCAGAAGATAAGTATTCATAGCTACCGCTCAATATCGGTAACCCTCATGTTCTTTAAAGACTTATCTAAAAGTTACTATGGTAATTGTGATATTTATAAACTCAATTAAAATAAATTTAAGTGAACATATCAATTTTGTATTTTATTTTGGTTGTATATTAATTTGATGTTTGGATAGGTCGTGATCTTAAAATTGTATTATTATTATTATTTTCTATTATGAATATAATAAAGATTTTACACACTAAAGAAAATATGATTGATAACGAATTTCAGTGCCTGGAAAGTTGGGATGATTGCACAGTTAAAACTACCTTTTTTACAAATTTATAAGAAACTTGAAGAGAAGAAAGGATTGGTTTTGGTTTTCTGAAAAATTCTGTGAAGAGACCAGAGGAAAAGACATAGGTCTATAATAGGCTGGACGCTGCCTGTAGAAGGAGGAAAAAACATAGGTCTGTAATAGGCAGGAGACTGCCTGTGGAAACCTCCCTAGCTGGACTGAGAGCCAATGGAGAATCCTTCACCTGGTTACTAGAGGCATAAGTGTTTATGTGAATCAATCCTTGACCTGGTTACTAAAGGCATAAGTGTTTATGTTAATCGAGTTATTATGAAAATTACATCGAATGTCTAGACTTGAAGTTTAATTTAAAAGATAAATTCTATAATGATATTATGATGGATGTTTTTGACAAATAGTACAGGAAAAGGTTGTAACATTTCCTTGAATTTATAATGATTGATATCAGAAGAATACACCGAAAATATTAAGAGTTACATTATGTAGAATGTCATGAATAGGATAGCGATAACGAGTAAACTAATATTACAATAATCTGGTTAATAGGACCTGTAATTATCTTGTTGCACTTAAGTGTTTTTTTTTTGGGAAATTGTTAAAACTATAATTTGTTCTCTCAAGTTGGGTTATGTTACTTGAGGGGTTTAGTCGCGCTCAAGGAAGGAACGAAAGGCTGCCCTGTCCCCTCTAAGCATTATATTATTAAGAGAATTTTCATGCATGTAACTTACATAATTACATGTAAATATTCAACACAGTAGTTACCTAAGCTAAAGTAATATAGAGAACAACTGGACATATAAATTATAGTACAAAGAGAATATTGATATATGAGATACATATTGAAGATTATACAAATACCATTTAACACTGACGTAATGCATTCAAAAGAAAACTATACAATCAAGCGAGCAACAGAATTATATATATATAGAAGCACAATGAAAGATTGACTAAGGCAACAGGGTGGTCACTCGAATGTAAACTAGTAAAACTCTGAGGAGAAAACGGAGCATTTAAACCAGTACAACAACATGCAAGTCAGCAGACCTTCAGAAAAATATCATATTTCAAAACTCCATTACAAATTCTGAATATATGTGAATTTAAGAGAGATATAAGGACATCGTTCCAAAATTATATGGTGTGATAATTAAGTAAAACCTCACCGAGGGTAACATTACATAACATCTGCAGAAACCCTTAAATTAAAACAATTGATATAAGGTTGGAGAGTAGTCCGAGGCTAAATGTGTAAAATTCCAGAGACTTAAACCAGAATTAATAGTTATGGGTCTAACCCATCTTGAAATGTTCAATGTAGTCTAAGTACAGGAATGAAAAACCATTAAAACGACGAACCCAAATCTAGATTGAGACATGAAACATCATGAACCATAACTTGGTGGAGTAACTGAGATTAACTGACTGGTTTTACATTAAGAATAAAAATAAGTCGAATTAACTACAGTCTTGCTAATAGCTAGAATTCTATTCGACTCAGACATGAACTAACATGAACTAATAAATAACTTAAAACCTCGAGTACACCGTAAGAAACCTGTAGGAAAACTATAGCAAATTGGCGAGGGTTGGGCTTTAGAATAAAGGGAAAACAAACTATATGGGAGATCAACTTACTTGGTAACCTAAGCCAGATTGTGAGCCAGTTGTCCAAGCAGCGTCCAAAGGGTTGACGTGACTGCAAGAGGGTTGCGCGTACCTTTAGTTAACAAAGCCAAAGTAATTAAAATAGGACTAGAGAGTGGGAACATTCCATACATACTCTTTAAACCCTCCAAATTCAAGCAGATAAATGAAAATTCCAATTTGTCTGAATGCATATACGTGACACAGGGTGAAAAATTGCTGAACAAGACCAAAGGCGTTCATCATTTCTACAACTGTGTCTAACTCCGAAAAACAAAGAAGAGCTAGTACCTACTAGTCTCACCAGTTTGGAAATGGACTTAGCAAGCGACAACGTTCAATCGAATAACTCCATTCCAAATAAAGCACAAAGAAAAAAACTCTCATTGCAGAGGGACGTCGGTGCGATGCGAAGCGTAAATGAGGAAACATGCAACGGTTTGTGGTAGGGTAGTTACCCTAACCCCCACCTAGGGAAATATGGTCGTCCGATCCACAACAATGACCTAGATCACTTCGAGACAGAACTAGAGAACCATAAGCAAGAGCTAGCTACCTTTGAGAACGTTCTTCAAACTTTGCTGGTCCGTTGCATGTCATGAATCTAACGGCTGAAACACAATCACTGGATGTCACCATGTCGGGATAAGTGCAAAAGGTTCAATGATATTGGTGCTCATTAAATATTAATCAATTTGTGAAGGTGGCTTTTCATTTAATTTTACCAACACTTGCATTCATGTCTTCACTATATGTATAAACATACCTGTCATCCTACAGTTTTTTATAAACATCACATTAAGTGATATGTTATAAACATAATACAACTTTATGCATAAGGTTTGACGAATGATAATGGAAATTAAATTAAAATAGCACCATAGTTAATTTATATATATATATATGTATATTTGAGGGTTATGTTAGTATTGATGCATGTGCATGTTACAAGTGGTATGAGAGCCATGTTTAAGCACTGTGGCTTTGTGGGAACTTGAAGTGCAATGATATGGTGAACACAGTGAAAGAGTGAAGCAAAATTAGGAGTAAGATGGAGAGAGCGTCGAGATCATCAGGGAGACCAAAAGCATCTTATGGAAGAACTAACCTGGAAATGTGGGTACAGCTGGATGCAAACCGACAGTACTACATGAAGAGGTTGTTGGATAAACAACAACAACAAACTAGACAAATACTGGAAACTGTGCAACAACTACAGAATGAGATGGCATAAATGAGAAATTATAATGTAAGGTTAACTCAAGAACAAGAGAAAATTTTAAAAAGTCTGTCTGATATGTAAAATAATAGAGCATATAAGCCAAATCTAGATCATGAGACCCAGAATGAAAGCGAAAAACAACGAACTAAAGATGACCAGGAGGAGAGTCATACCAAGACAATTCAACACCATGAAAGACATAGAGTTGAGCATGAAGAGTCTGATAATGTAAATGACCAAGGAATAAAAAATAAGTAGAGGACAAAACTACAAGGATAATTTAGAAAAATTAAGCCACCAACTTATGATGGAGGGAAAGAAGAGGCAACCGAGGCATGGATCATTGAAATGAAAAAATACTTTCAATTGTATGATTATAATGGAAATATTAGAGCTATGTTGGGAAAGGGCACCCTGTGGTGGCAAGAGATTAAAACTATGCAGTAGATTGATGAGCATAGAGTAAAGTAGGAAGATTTCTAGAGGCACTTCAAGAATAAATTCTTGACGGAGAGCTTTTCTGATTAAAAGTCCAGGGAATTCCATGATTTATGTCTGGGACAACTAACCATGGATGAGGTCATAGCCAATTTGACAACGTTATTGAGGTATATGCCTCACTTACATAAGGAGAAAGTGAAAGTATAATAACGATTCTTAAGAAATTTATCTATTTTCATGTAGGAAATAATTTAATTTGACAATCCTAAAATGATGGATGAAGTGATAAAAAAGCACAAATGTGCTACCAAAAAACCAAGCCAAAGGACTCTAACAAAGGTTGGAACTAGAAGAAAGAGTCAAAGAGCTTCCAAAATTTGAGTAATTCTAAGCCGACTCCTAAAACTTTATAAAGAAGTTCAGTGAATAGGATGATGGAAAAATCACAGTTGAAAACAAATTGGAAATCAGGGGCTAGAACAACAGAAGCATCCAGTAAACCAAAGCCTAGTCAAGTGAGAAATCCCCCCTTATAATGTTGGGGGTGCAAAGAAGCCCATTAGTATAGAAACTGTCCGCATAGAGCAAGAACCGAACAAGAAACCAATGTAGAAGAAGCCTTGACCATTGGTGAGGTAGCAAGAAGCATATCTAAAATCAACGCAACCTTCGATGACAATGAGGCATAGTACCAACCCTCAATGATAGAATGTGAAGGTAAAATCGCTAATCAACCTGTCTCTGTTTTATTTGATCCTGGTGCTAGTATGAGTTATATTAGCCCCAAAGTCATAGAATTATGACAATTACAAAGTCTTAACTTTTTGAATTCTTGGCTAGTACAGTTGGCCACTGCTGCCAAGCGATGAGTAACTGCTAAAATAGAAAATTGTCCTATTGAGATATCATGACAACACATTCATGTGAACCTTAGCATGATTCCCTTAGGCTCATATGATGTGCTAACTGGGATGGATTGGATGGAAAGCCATTGCTCTATGATAGACTGTAAGGAGAAAAGTGTCAACTTCCTCACTGATGAGGGGATAAGGTGAGAGTTATAGGGTATTAAGAAAGGAATTAAATTATGACCCATTACTTCCAACCAACTAGGAAATTGTATCCGAAAGGGTTGCCAAATTAATGTTTTTCAAGTGGGGTGCACAAACTCAAAGGACAAGATAAGTTCACCTGAAAATATCACAATTATCCAAGATTTTTTTGATGTGTTCCTAGATTCAATCCCTAGTTTACCACCCAAGCGAGACATTTACTTCACTATAGAGTTGAATCTAGGAGCAACTCCTATATGATCAAGGACTCCTTACCGTATGAGCGAACCAAAATTAATTGAGCTCAAAATCAAGTTGCAAGAGCTGCTTGATAAAGGATACATTTGTTCCAGCTTGTCTCCTTAGGGGGGCCCAATGTTGTTTGTATGTAATAAGGATGGGACCATGTGCTTATGCATGGACTACTAGCAACTAAATATATGACCATAAAAAAGATATACCCACTACCACGAATTGATGATACGTTTGATCAAGTCCATGGAGCTAGTGTGTTTTCAAAAATTGACTTAAGATCAGGGTATCATCAAATCCAGATTAAAGAAGAATATATTTGTAGGAATGACTTCTGAAATCATTATGGTCACTACAAGTTCATGGTGCTTCCCTTCAGCCTCACCAATGCTCCTGTCACCTTCATGAGTTTGATGAATGACATTTTTCAACCTTATTTGAATAATTTTTTTACTAATTTTCATTGACAATATCCTAATTTATTCCAGCAACCAAGAAGAGCATGAGAATAATATTAAGATAGTGCTGCAAATGTTACGAGATAATTAGTTGTACGCTAAGTACAACAAGTGTGACTTCTTCAAGGACTGAATTCAATGCTTGGGACATGTGATATCAGATGAAGGGATAAGTGTTGATCCTGAAAATATCCAAATAGTCATGGAATGGGTTGTCCTTAAGAACATTGTGAATATACGATCCTCCATGGATTTAACATGTTACTATCATTGATTTATCAAGGATTTTTGAAATATTTCTTACTCCATAACTTCCCTACAGAATAAAGTGAGGACATTTAGGTGGAAAGCTAAATGCCAACAAGGATTTGAGCAATTGAAAAAACTACTGACTTCAGCCCCAATTTTGAAGGTGGTAGATCCTGAGAAAGAGTTTGTTGTGGGAGGAGTTTTGATGCAATAAGATAAGGTAGTAGCATATGAATCCTATAAACTGAAGCAGCATGAACAAAATTATTATGCTTATGACTTGGAAGTCACAACATTAGTTCATCCCTTAAAAATGTGGTTCCATTATTTGTTGGGGAAGAAATTCGTGCTTTTAACATACCATATTACTTTGGTGCCATTATTTGTTGGGGAAGAAATTCGTGCTTTTAACATACCATATTACTCTGGAATACTTCTTTAATCAGCCAACTCTGAATGCACGATACGCCAGATGGAAACCCTTCTTGATCGAGTTTGATTTTGATATAAGACATTTGAAGGGAAAGGAAAATAAGGTAGAAGATTCCTTAAATAGGAAGGAACAATGTGTTTATGAAGTCCAATACCATCAAATTGAATTTGATGTGTCAAGACTGCTTGTTGAAGCTTCCCTTAAGGACCTTGAATATCAGTACCTTTGGCAGCACACCCGAGAATTGCAAAAAATGGGTAAATCCACTGAGTATGAAATTAATAGATAGGACTAGTTGACTTTACGTGGAAGAATTTATGTCCGTAATCAAATATCTATTAAACAATTGTTACTATATGAGCATCACTGTAGTCCATACACAACTCATCCAGGGTATCAAAAGTTGTTTTTATGCACTAGATAAATAAAATTTTTGGTTTGGAATGCGAAATTATATCACAGAATACATGTCCAAATGTCTAGAATGTTAACAAGTAAATGTTGAACATCAACATCCAGCAGGTTTGTTGAACCCTCTTCCTATTCTGGAATGGAAATGGGAAATGATTACGTTGGATTTTATAACAGGGCTACCTAAACCAAAAAAGAAACATGACTCTATTATGGTGGTAGTGGATAAATTTAGCAAAACTACTCACTTCATTCTAGTGTAGTCCACTTACAAAATAGTGGATATTGCAGATATTTTTATGAAAGAAGTATTTACGTTGCATGGAATACCCAAAGTGGTTGTTTATGACAGATATGTGAAATTCACCTCTGCCTTTTAGAAGGACCTATTTACTGGATTGGGTAGTCAAATACAATTTAGGTCTCCCTACCACCCTCAGATGGATGGTCAAACATAGCCGGTGAATCGGGCACTTGAAGACATGTTGTGGATGTACGTAATGAATCAACCAACTAAATGGGAGGAATATCACAACCTGGTTGAGTTCACATATAATAATAGCTACCATGAGTTGTTGAAAATGCATCTCTATGAAGTATTATATGGTAGGAAATCTAGAATTCCCATCAATTGGAATGGTCATGAGGACAAGATGATATTGGGACCATATATGCTTAAGGAAATGGAGCAAGAATTTAAAATAATTCGTCAAAATTTGCAAGCTTCCAAGGACTGACAAAAGAAATACGCAGATAGGAAAATGACTCATAAGGAGCTACAATTTGGAGATAATGTTTAATTAAGAATCAAACCCAAGAAAAGTACCCTTCAATGGAGTGGGTGTGCTAAGTTAGTGTCATGCTACTGTTGATTCGGATTTATGCAGGAACACAACATAATACACATTAGCCATAAATAAAAATATGCAGCAGAAATAACACTTCAGTTCATTAATATCAAAGAACTGGAATTTTCTTATAGACAAAATGGAAATAAACTAGCTAGGGAAATGGTAGCTTATCTTTGAGAAGAGATGTAGTGGTTACAGGCCTTTGAAATTTTTTACAATGAGGCTTGAGCGCCTATTTATTACTTAGAAACAATAGAAAACCCTAAACATCCAAAATCATAACCCTAGGAGATGAAGAGCCAAACCTATGGGCCCCGTTTGGGTTAATTGGTGTTTTAACTTCCCGGGGACGTAACTTTGACATATGATCTCCATTTGACATGCACTATACCTAGTTAGAAATATCTATCCAAGGAATACAACTTTTGATGTGAGAAACATCGATCCATGGACCCATGTTTCTCCTAGTTTTCCCAAAAAACGTCCTTTAGGGCTTCAAAACGACTCTGAAATTTTAGGACCTGAAAAACTACTAAAAATATTATTTTTTTCCGAAATTGAAAAAATGAAAGAGACAATGATGGGGCCCGAAGTGGAATAGGCAGGTGGCCACCAATAACCACCTAGATAATTCCTCCCCCCTTAGGAAGCAATGATCCCCATTGCATTGAGTTCCTTCATGAGATGAGGAAACTTCTGTTGAACCTGGTCCGTGGTGAACCACTTGCCTTGGTGCAAGAGTTGGCCAAATTTGACAATCCAATATAGCTGGATCTTTTGTTGGCAAGTGTTCTTTATTTGAATGTCCATGATACAATCTGTGGTGGCCTGTTCCATGCAGTATGGATTTAAATCTATTGGTATGAGTTGTTCTGGAATGTCAGTAGTGTCCAGTAGAGGTGGGAAGTAGGGATGAAGGCTGTCCACATTGAATACTGGGTGTAGTCCAAGGAATGGTGGAATACTAAGCTCAAAGTAATTGTTCCCTACAACCTTGGTGATGGTGTATGGCCCATATTAGAGTAGGCGAAGCTTGAGTTGGGGTCCAATGAGGTGCTTCTTTTACAAATGTAGCCACACTTTTTCGCCCACTTGGAAGTTGTGTGGCACCCGATGTTGATCATGTCGTTGCTTGTACTTAGCATTGGATTTGTCCAATATGTAATGAACCTGTTGGTAGATGTGTTGAATGCGCTCGATGAAGCTTCTTGCTTTGTTAGCTTCAGACTAGACATGAGCCGAATCGACTTGAGTAGCCACAAATGGCATGCCTATCTCAATGGGACATAGTGGTTGGAATCCCAAGCCCACCTGAAAGGGGCTATGGCTGGTTAAGTTGTGGAGAGATTGGCTATAATTGTGTTGTACATAGGGGAGGCTCTCATCCCATGTGCGTGTATTCTTTGAATTGTACATGCACAAAATGTGTACAATAATCTTGTTGACGACCTCTGTTTGGCCATGAGTTTGAGGACGAAAATCTGTGGACTTGGTGAGCTTGGTGTCCAACATTGACCAGAGGCTGGACCAAAATGTGCTGAGGAACCTGATGTCCTGATATGAGATGATAGACTGTGGAATCCAAAAGTGCACCCACACTCATTCAAAGAAGATTTTAGCAATGGCTTCTGCTGTGATATTCTTCTTGTAGGATGCCATTATGGCCATCTTCGAGAATATGTCGATGACCATGAAAACACAGTATTTTCCATGCTTAGTAGAAGGAGGGCCCGATATTTAATCCATGGAATTGGATTCCCAAGGTCGACTAGGGGTAGGTAGTAGAGTATAGAGATCTTGCTTCTTAATGGTCAATTTGGCAATGGCGCAAGTAGTGTCAGATCTGATGTACTACCCGAAATCCTATCAAAGGTTCGACCAATATAAATACTTTTGCAGTATTACCATTGTTTTCTCGACCTCGAAATTCCCAAAGGCTCGACTGTATTTTACTTCCCATTTCATCTTAGCACGCTCAATTGAAGGAACGCAAAGGTGTCCCAGGTGACATAACAATGGATCTTGGAGGTGAAAATTTGGAAATTGTGTACCCCCCAAGAGTACCTTGTATGTGTGGCCAAAATCTAGATTGCTCTTATAGAAACGATCAATTATAAGTTCTGTGCCCATAAGAGTTGTGAACGGTGGTTAGCGCCACGATTAGTGGTCGGCTGAGGCAGTCTACAACATTATTAGCTGCTACCCTTCTTGTACTTGATGTTCAAATGAAACTGTTGCAGATATGTGAACCACTTTTGATGGCGATCGTTTTACAACTACCCTTGTGTCTTTATGAACTACAGGGGTCGGTGGTCTTTGTGGATGATTTTTTCCTTCCCTAAAATGTAATGCTTCCATTGTCCACAAGCCTGCACAATGGAATACATTTCTTTGTCATAATTGGGATAATTTCACACTGTGTCAGAAAATGTCTCATTGTTTTATGCCATTGGATGCCCTTGTTGAGTAAGAAATTCCCCAATAGCATAGTTAAAGGCATCTGTCTCGATCTGAAAGGGTTGTTGCAAGTTTGGTAATGTGAGTAGTGGGGAAGAACAGAGGAGGTGTTTCAATTCTCCGAATGCCTTCTGTTGAGATTCCAACCAAAATAATTTTTCTTTTGCCCCTCCCTTGGTCACTTGACTCAAGGGCCAAGTGATATGAGAGAATCCAAAAATGAACCTGCATTAGAAATTAGCAAGACCTGGAAAGCTGTGAAGCTCCGTTAGGGTGGTTGGGGCTTGCCAATCCTGAATGAATTGGATCTTGGTTAGATCCACATGCACCCCCCTTTCATTAATAATGCATCCCAAATATTGAACCTGGGTCACGCCAAAAGTGCACTTCTCCAAATTTTCACACAACTTGTGTTGCCACAGTGTTTGGAGGACTTGCCGAATGTGGTGGAGGTGCTCTTCCCAAGTCTGGCTGAAGATCAGAATGTCATCTAAGTACACCACTAAAAATGATCTAGTGAATGGCCGCAAGATGTCGTCCATCAACCTCATGAAGGTTGCGGGAGAATTCCTCAACCTGAAAGGCATGACCTGCCATTCAAAAAGGCCCTCCTTGGCTTTGAAGGCAGTATTCCACACATCGGAGAGTTCGATTGGTACCTGGTGATACCAAGACTTCAAGTCGATCTTGCTGAAATATTTCACCCCTTTGAGTTGGTCGAGAAGGTCATCAATGCATGGCATCGGGTACCTATTTTATAGAGTGATCTTGTTCAATGCCTGATATTCAATGCAGAGTCTCCAAGTCCCATCCTTATGTAAAAACACTATCAGGCTCCCACAAGGCAATGAAATAGGCCGAATGTGACCTTTCTGCAACAGCTCCTGAATATGCCTATTGATTTCATCATTCTCTAGAACAGAGCGTCGATAGATCAATCTAATGGGTAGCGACACACCTAGGGTCAGATCAATGGGGTGCTTTACCTGACAGTGTAGAGGTACCCTTGTGGGTGAGGTGAAGATGTCCCCGTACTCCTCCACAACCTTTTCCATTTCTTGTTGTCATGCAGAGGAGCCCTGTCGAGAGGTTATGGTGATAATATTCTTCTTTCCCTAGGGGCAGATCACCACGAAGACAAATTTCCTAGTTTTGGAAATGAGCTTACTGCATTGTTTTACAGTAACCAAAGAGATAGTGGCAGGCGGTGGTACCTCTGGTATCCTGTACAACTTATTTCCAAAAGTAACAATAACAACGTGAGGTCATGACTCATACACAACATGTCTCTTCCACAAGTATGGTTGGCCTAATAATACATCACAAACATCAAGAGGAGAAATTTCACATAATACCTCATCCATGAAGGGCTTGATGTTGTAGGGAAGGTGACACTGCTAGCTGACGCAGAGATCTTGTACTTGGTGAAGCCACCTGATGGTGTATGGCTGTGGGTGTGCTATGGTCAGAAAGCCCAACCACTTCACGATGTTTGCTGAAATGAGGCTCTTTTGGCTCCCATTGTCCATAATGAATTGTAGCAAGGAACCATTTACCCACATCTGGGAGTGGAAGAGATGCTCCTCCTCCTCTGGATCTTCCGATTCCTCCTTCTGGATCTTCGCAATCGAAATAGTGGCATTGGGATCCACATCAATAATATTTTTTCCTTTGTTATTACTCTTTTCAGGTTCTGATTCAGAGTTAGAGAATGAATATAATTTATAAGCCCTCATCTCGGCCACTAGTGACTAATTGGTCTGACAATCACTTGTGTTGTGAGTGGAGTTCTTATGAAAGTGACACCACTTTCCCATGTCCTTCTTAGGCTTCGCAGTGTTGTTCTTTACTTGCGGCTTTGGTAGGTTGCCTTGGGCTGCCATGCCTTGGCTGTGTTTTTGGTTCTGTGGTTTGGGGGTACATTTCCCTTGCTTTTGATTCGCAGATCGAAAGTCTCGCTTCTTCTGCTTGAATTTCTTCTCAATCTTGGCAGCATACTGGTATGTCATACCAAGAGAGGATATGTCGAGGAAATCCATTTCCTCCTCAATGTATCTGTGTATAAAACTGTGATACTTTAGCACCAAATATTTCTCTGAATCTTTGATATCTAACTTTGTGCATAGGTTATGGAACAAATTCATCATCTCATGCACATCTTGATCCCTTTGTTGTCGCGGCGTGGTCCATTGCATGTACTTTTCCTCATAGCTCCCCATTGGATATTATTGTTCCTTGATGGCGTCTCGGAAAGAATTCCAAGTGGGTAAAACTGAGACTAGAGAGGGTTCTGTCTCATCCTTTTTCTCACAGTAGGTTTCCCACCAGTCCTTGATATGGGGGGTAGCTTTGAGGAGTGAAAAAATAATCCTCTCCTAGTCAGAAAATTCATGAACCAAAAAATATCCTTCTAATATATTCAACCTTCTATTTATGGCATCCACATCTATTTGGCCCTCAAATATGGGAATTTCAAAGTTTACTTGTACCTTAAAGGGAGTCGTGCCTCTAGAGTGGCTGTTGGATGTAGATGCGCCATCAATAGGAAATCGTTGGAGGATTTGCGCAAAGTTATCCATCATTGCATTCCTTTATTTCTCGACGGCCTCCTCTAGAAATATTTTGATAGGATCTCCTGCTCCCTCATGTTTATTTTTGTCCCTCATGGGCGACCGTCGGGGTTTGCGAGGCTGATCTTGCAAATATTCAACCAGATTGAGCCCTAACTCCTTATACCCCAACCTCGTTGGAGACATGCAAAGAACGATCGAGAAAAAAAAGACCGCTCTGATACCACTGATCGGGATTTATGCCAGAATGTAACAGAATACACATATAACTATAAACACAAATATGCAGCAGAAATAACACTTCATTTCATTAATATAAAAGTATTGAAATTTTCTTACAGATAGAATGGAAATAAACTAGCTAGGTCATTGGTAGCTTATCTCTAAGAAGAGATGTGGCCGCTACAAACCTTTGAAATATGTTACAATGAGGCTTGAGGACCTATTTATTATTTATAAACAATGGAAAACCCTAAACATCCAAAACCCTAACCATAGGAGATGAAGCGCCAAAACTATGGGCCCCATTTGGGTAAATTGGTGTTTGAACTTCCCAAGGACGTAACTTTGGCATACGATATCCATTTGATGCGCACCATAACTAGTTAGAAATATCTATCGAAGGAATACAACTTTTTATGTGATACACATCGATCTATGGACCCATGTTGCTCCTGGTTTTTCCACAAAATGTTATTTAGGGCTTCAAAATGGCTCTAGAAGTAGAGGACCCGAAAAGCTACTAAAAATAGTAATTTGTGCCTAAACTGAAAAAATGAAAGAGACAATGGTGGGGCCCTAAGTGGAATAGGCGGGGGGCCACCAATGTCCACCTTGATCAACTGTGGACCCTTCAAAATATTGGAAAGAATAGGGTCGATCGCCTACCAGCTCGCCCTCCCTAGTTATGTAAAGGTCCATAATGTCTTTGACGTTTCTTTGTTAAAGAAATACATATACAATAGCTGACTTATAATTAATTAGCAAGATGTTTAGGTAGGTGATTTGATTGTCTTAAAAAATAATTGTTTGTTCAAGTTTATAATCATGAATTGATGAATATTGTAATGGATGTCAGGTCGAACCAAACAAAGCATTCAGGGTATAACCCCTACGTATCCTCAACTGGAGATAAGCCACGTTGCAGAGATGAGTGTTCACCTAGTTTAAGGTGCAGTGGATGCACTTTATCCCAGAAGAAGCCATAACGAAGGATGAAGGGCTGAAGAAGCAAGTTTATCCAAATCTATTCCATTGATTGGAATGAACATCGAGGATGGTGTTGCGCTGAGAGTCGGAATATGTAACTCTCATGTTGTTTAAAGACTTATTTAAAAACTACTATGGTAATTTTGTTATTTAAAAACTCGATTAAAATTAAGTTAAGTGAACATATAAATATTGTTTTTCATTTTCTATTCTGAATATAATAAGTATTTTACATACTAGAAGAAACATTGGCTGGTAATGAATTTTAGCCCTGCATAGTTGGGAAAATTGCATAGTTACAACCACCCTCCTACATATTTATAGGAAATATGAAGAGAGGAAAGGGTTGGTTTTGGTTTCCTGAGAAATTATATGAAGAGACAAGATTAAAAGACAAAGGTATCTAATATGAAAGACATTGCTGGCGGAAAGATCCCGAGCTCGACTGAAAGCTAGTGGAGAATCCTTGACCTAATTACTAGGCACTAGATCATTGTCCCATTTCCCTAGGAGTTATCGTCTGAAGCAACTACGATATATTTCCAGGAGTATAAGATCGGTGGGGAGAACAGGACATGATTCCCTTCTCATGGTCAGGAGGACCACCTAAGCTTGTGTAGTTTTTCCCATTGGAAAACAGATAAGTGTTTATGTGAATCAGGTTATTATGTAAATTAGATTGAATTTATAGGCTTGAAGTTTAATTTAAAATATAAATTCTATAATAATATTATGATGCATGTTTTTGACAAATAGTACAGGAAAAGGCTGTAACATTTCCTAGAATTGGGAATGATTGATATCAGAAAAATACACAAAAAATATTATGAGTTTCACTCTATGTAATTTCATGAATAGGATAGAGATAATGAGTAAAGTAATACTACAGTAGTCTCCTTAATAGGACCTGTGATTATCTTGTTGCACTTAAGAGTCTTTTTCTTGGAAATTGGTAGAACTATAATTTGTTCTAGTAAGTTGGGGTCCTGTTCCTTAAGGAGTTTAGCTGTGATCTAGGAAGGAACCAGAGGCTTCCCTGTCCCCTCTAAGAATTTTATTATGAAGAGAATGTTCATGCATGTAACTTATATAAATTACCTGTAAATATTTAACACAGTAGTTACCTAAGCTTAAGTAATATAGATAACATTTTCACAAATAAATTACAAAGAGAATATTGATATACAAGACACATACTGAAGTTTATACAAACACCATTTAATACTAAAGTAATGTATTCAGAAAAAAACTATACAATAAAGCGAGCAACAAAATGATATATATATATATATATATATATATATATATATATATATATATATATATATATATATATATATATGGAGAAGCACAATGAAAGATTGACTACAGAAACATGGTGGTCACTCGAATGTAAACTAGTAGAACTCTGAGGAGAAAAATGAACATTTAAAAAAGTACAACAACATGTAGGTCAACAAAACTTCATAAAAATATCATTTTTAGAAACTCCATTACAAGTTCTGAATATATGCGATTTTAAAAGAGATATCAGGACATTGTTCCAAAATTCTACAGTGTGATAATTAACTAAACACTCACCGAGGCTAATATTACATAATATCCGTAGAAACCCTCAAATTAAAACAAATGATATAATGTTGGAGCATAAACATAAGCTAAATGTGTAAAAATACAAAGAATTAAACAAGAATTAATAGTTCTGGGTCGAATCCATCTTGAAATCTAAGAATAGTAATGAAAAACCAGTAAAGCAACGAACCCAAATCCAGAATGAGACATGCAACATCATAAACCATATCTTGATGGAATAACTTGCATTAACTGGTTGGTTTTACATTAAAAATCAAAATAAGTCGAACTAATTACAATCTTACTAATAACTAGAGTCATATTCGACTTAGAAATTAACTAATAAATGAAGTAAAACCTCAAGTATGATGTAAGAAACCTGTAGTAAAACCAACATGTATTAGCCAGGGTTGGACTTTAGACTAAAAGGAAAACTGACTATATGAGGGAGCCACTTACCCGGTAATCCATGTCAGATTGTGAGCTAGTTTTCCAAGCAAGGTCCAAAGGGTTGATGAGACTGCGAGAGCGTTGGCGATACCTGGATTTAACAAAGCCAGATGAATCAAAATAGGACTAGAGAGTCGGAAAATTCCATACATACTCTTTAAACCCTCCAAATTCAACCAGATAAATAAAAATTTAGTGATGTCTAAATGCATATGCTATACTCCCAGATGCGGGTGATTGAAATAGAATGGGAGGTGGTAGGCAGAATGCGCGACACATGGCCTAGCCACATGGCCACACATGGGGCCTGTCCTGCAACATTCAACATCTCCAGCTGGTCATCTCAGACATACTTAGCTACCTCTTCCCTCCGCCTTAATTGGTGTCCGAAAAACCACCCTGAACTTCTCTCAATGGCGTTGTGTCCTCCATTACCGCCATTCTATGCTTGTAGCCTTTGTCTTTCGGTCATATTTGTTTCGAGCTCCACAGAGATGCATTGTGACATTCATCTTCAACTTGCTTTGATGCCCATCTACACTTGTTGTCATTCTGCCCTGCAACAACAACTCACCGACCCCAAAGCTCACTCGACCTGCTCGCCTCTGCTTGACGGCCTCTCTCACGTGCCTTCCCTCTCTAGCATGTCAAGAAGGCATCATATGCATTTTCACCATGAAAGAGGCAGGGGTGAGGCCTCTCGCCTGCTAGTTTCCATTCACGCTGACAGTCACTCCTCGCCCCCAGAAGATAATTCGACTCGTTTTCACTATGACTGCTCCATGTATAGACCCCGAGTCATAGCTACAATCACCGTTACTTTTCAGGAGGCGCCCTCAATCTCTACGACATCTGGTTCCAGAAAACAACCACGGAAATCCACAATCTCTCTAGCGCCTCCACAACACTCTCGAAAGTCGACAACCTTGCCAGTCAAACCTGGTTTTCACTCCTCCATCAGCAAAGGCAGTGGAAGTGGAAGTCTTGAAAATTTGGTGGGGAAAAGAGAAAGGGTAGTGCCAGTCTTGTGTGCACCGCTACCATGCCAGAGCCTACCACCCAGCACTCAAAGAAAGAGGATGATTCTTCAGACGATTATAGGTGTCTTATCATTGAGGAGCCACCGCCACTGCCACATGACACCTAGCATGATTTACAACCACAAAAATGAGAGGTTCCTCTCCCAGTTTTGATTAATTTCTCTGTTATTATGTATTTCCTAGGCAATTTGTCAAAATCTTGGTCGTTACTAGACAACGTTGGTTTCCTCACTATGAGCAGCGTTTTTTGGACCGATTTCCCCATATGGGGTAGTAAGTTTTTTTCCCTTTTGAACATTGCTCCCTCGGGAATTAGCTATCATAGAAATTACAGAGGCAAGCTTCGACTTGTACACTATGTTTTATATTAATAGATTAGTCCAATTTAGAAAAAAAAAACATATACTTGACATGGGGTGAACAATTACTTAACAAGACCGAAATGTTCCTAAGCCTGTAAACTGTACCATAACTGGTGAACAATTGTTGAATAAGACCAAAGGCGTTCATAATGTCTGCAACTGTGCCAACTCTGGAAAATAGAGAAGAGACAGTACCTATGGGTGTCACTAGTCCAGAAATGGACTTAGCAAGTGACAACGTTCAATCGACCAACTCCATTCCAAGCAGAAGCACAAAGAAAAAACCCTCGTTGCATAGCGACACCAGTGCAATGTGAAGCATGAATGGGGAGATAAGAAAGGGTTTGGGGTAGGGTAGTTACCCTAACCCCAACCTGATGAAATGTGGCTGCCTGATCCACAGCAAGCGCCCAGATCACTTCGAAACAGAATCGAAGAACCGACAGTAGGAGGTAGCAACCTTCGAGACCGTTCTTCCAACGTTGCTGGTCTGTTGCATGTCATGAATCTAACGTATTGAGTGCAATCAAAAGATTCCACCATGTGGGGATAAGTGCCAAAGGATCAATGATATTAGTGCTAATTAAATAGTAATCAATTAGTGAAGGTGCCTTATCATTTGATTTTAGTGACACTTGCATTGATATCTTCACTATATATATAAACATAGTTGTCAGCCTACAAGTTTTTATAAACATAACATTAAGTGATATGTTATAAACATAATACAACTTTATACATAAGGTTTGACCAACGACAATGGAAATTAACATAGCACTATATATATATATATATATATATATATATATATATATATATATATATATATATATATATATATAAAGATTATATGTTAGTATATATATATATCTACTAACAAACATCCAAACTGATACAAAAGTTATTAACATGAGATAATATAAGTTAAAACATCTATCAATGTAGATGCAGTGTTAAGATTACTCTATATTTAGATAGATTTAAATGAGTTTAATTATTTAATAATAAATTTTAAAAATTAGAGAAAAAAATGTAAATACATTTATTTTAATAAAAAAAATAAATTTAAAAATAAGATAAAAAAATCATTCTTTTATTAAAAAAAAATTGAAAAATGCTAATTAATAAAATAAAATAAAATAATAATAAAAAAAATAGAAACTAATAAAACATTTTAAAAATTAAAATAAATAGTAATATATATATATATATATATATATATATATATATATATATATATATATATATATATATATATAAACTATTAATATAATAAAAAAATCAAATTAAAAATTAAAATGAAAATTTTAATATAAAAATTAATATTAATATTAATTTAAATTTTAAAATATTAAATAAAAATTAAATTAAAATTTTATTTTAAATTAAAAAATAATAAATTTGATTTTTTTGGGGCAAGGATTTAATTTCATACTAATTTGATTTCAAAGTCTTACCAACATACTTTTTGAAAATTATATTACAACGGGCTAACACACAATGAAAAACATTTGTTGAAAAAAAGGAAAAGCACTAGGAAGAAAAAGGCACGAGCATTGTAAGCATTTCCCTCCCCACATCGCACGACATAGTTTGATGTGTTGTGTTAAAATGCATTGTGCTATGTGGGGTGGGGTGATGGTCAACGTCATCCCTTGCCCCATGGGGTTGGCCAACTAGGTTGTTCCAAAAAATTTGAATTTAGTTATTTTTAAAATTATTATATTTGTTTAGTTTTTAATTTATTTGATTATACATATTTTTATTTTTTGTTTAACTTTAATTTTTTATTTAAAAATTTATTTATATTTCTAAAATTCTTAATTTTTTAATTATTTAAAAAAAATAAATATATATTAGTATTTTTAGTTAAGAGTACAACAAAGTTAGTATATTTCAAACAATCAATATGTTAATTTGTCAACCTTGTACTTTAGTGGAGAGTATAACAATTACTTCACTTAACCTAAATTCCATTCAATTGTCGTTGTCATTTTATTTTTATTTTTAACTTTTTATATATATATATATATATATATATATATATATATATATATATATATATATATATATATATATATTTTACTAGTTTTTTATTTATTTTTATAATATTTTTTTATTAAATTCCTTGTTATATATGTTTTTTTAATTAGAGATTGGAAAGAAGTGGAGGAAGACAACATTGTTGATTAAGGAAAATAGTGAATTTAAGAATTAAGAGAGTGATTGTTTTTAGTGAATCATATATTTCACTTTCTATAGTCAAGATGTTTCCCCTTAGATACAAATTTAATTAGTATTTCAAGTTGATTTATAGATTGTGCTAGTCTATCTTCACTAAGAAATATCTCCATGTTATGGATGACAACTCTAAGGTGGATCACATGGCTAATTTGGGATCAAGACTAAACTGAGGTGAAATTTGATGAAAAGGGAAAAAGGGGTATACCCCCTTTCTTAATTGTTAATTACAAAACATATAAATCAAAGTGGATGAAAAATTCCTCATTTCTTAATGTAAATTTTTTATGCTTTGTAAATTTTGATGTATATTAAGTCAATATTGCGGAGTGTATAAGTGGAATATTATTGTTCAAAATATTTAAGGTAGAAAACACTGTAGATGATTGTATACATACCATTTTGATAACCATATCTACTAGTTTCAACTTGCATATTTAAATCTTCTAAAAAGATATTTTGGATCAAAAAATTAAATCTTTCTTTTTTGGTTTTGTTATTTAATGGTGTTTTCATGATTTTTTAGCATTAGTAATGTTTTCATAAGTCATAGTCAAAAAATATTGTAATTTTAGTGCCCCATTAAAAATGGGTGAAGTTGTGGTAGGGTAATAATTTAAAAGAGGTATAATGTTCACCTTAGAAAAATTAGTTTTGGTTGAATTATTCTTTGATTTAGGTGTTCATTTTTAAGGTTTTTTCAATCATGCTATTTGATTTCTAATTTTATGGTTAAAAAAAAATCATTAAATTTTATGTTCTTTTGTATTGATAATATTAGTTTTTAATTCTATGGTCTGTCAACATCTGTAAACATCTTAAATTTTTCAAGAGTCATGCTATTTGATTTTTAATTCCATGGTTATAAATTATTAGAATTTTAAGGTTTCTCATGCCCATGTTTTTGGTTTTTATTGCCATGGTTTAAAAATGTTAGAATTCCAACCCTAGAAAAAAATGCTGTTACACAATCACCACTATTTGATTTTGTTGTAGTTTTTCATATTTCTTTTGCACAAAATTAAAAGTTTTTGAGTTGAAGTTCCCTTTTTAAAGTTACAATTTCCATTAAATTGGTAACATTATTTATAGTGTACATAATTTTTTGCAAACTTCCTTTACACAATTTGGCATGATGACATTTAAAACCATTATACACAAAGATAGGTAGTATAGCTATCTTGTTTTAATGAATATACTCATAGTAATTTAACACAATAAAATTTGTAAAACTTGGTAGTATGCTATTTAGAATCATTATAACACAATAAAATTTGTAAAACTTGGTAGTATGCTATTTAGAATCATTATAACACAATAAAATTTGTAAAGCTTGGTAGTATGATATTTAGAATCATTATAGACAAAAATGGATATTGTAGCTATGTTATTTAAAAGACCATGCTTATAGTATATTAACACATTAAAATTTATAAAATTGATTAAAAACATTGTTTAATTCAAAACATACTTAATAATTATAATTCAAGATCATTTACATTTGATTTTTCCATTATCTACTTCATTTACCTAAATGGTTTAATATCTAAACTTTAAAAACATATTTTTCAACAGTGATATGTATTATCCATTTAATAGCTTAAATTTCTTTCCAAAAAATTATAAAAATTTCAAATGCCAAATGCTCAAGAAGTGATATGAAAGTAATAAGGTAATAACCTAAATGTAACATATATATATATTACTTTAACCCTTATTATCATCATTCCTTTTAATCTAAGAAATGTTAAGTGTTTAACATTAATCATAAATATTGTAACTATAATTTTGATTACCATATGTCTATGTTATATAATTCTAATGCTCATAAAAGAATTCCTATACATATCTTTATAACCTTGTATTTAGACGTATACAATATATGAACTTCATCAATCGAAACCCCATGTTTATAGCCTATGCTACGATTATATTCATATTCACGATATGAATAGGCCCGCGAGGCTGAGAACCCTGTTTTGTAGAGTTATTATTCTAAGCTTTGCAGTATATTCGATAAGAATTTGATTGAATATTTTTAACCTACCCCTGTCGGGTGTTAAATGATTTGGGATTGGATATGATGTGTTGTACTTAACAAATCTTCTTTTCTTGGTTTACATTACAGTTTTATGACATTTGTCGACCCCTCACCCATTGGATCTATGGTGTGAAATCTACAGTTGGGATTGTTTGGTACCAGGTTAGGGTATCAACCACCCTTACAAGCCTAACCGTTTTGTTCATCTGGTTCTTGCAAGGTGGGAGGTTCTTGCTCTGCAACTTACCTTCCAACACTGCTACTATTGCATGGTTTTTTACTTGGACCATTAGCAAACTTGCATTCCATGTGCCCTATGACTAGGTATTGTGACAAATCTTCCGTCTTAGTCTTTTAGGAGATGATTGTGTAGTCCGTCCGTCGTTTTATTCGACGTTTATGGTTTCTGTAACACTTTATGTTTATTTTCACCTTGGTTTTCCATTATGTCCTCCGAGAAGTTGGTTCAAAGGTTACTTCAGGTTGTTTATGAGTTTGCAGTTCTGTTGTGGTGTAAATCCCTTGATGAGGCTTCCAGCTTTTTTGGTCGTTGGAGTCTACTTCGACCTTTCGACTTCAACAAGCCCACGGTAATTAGAAACAAAATTCTACCATATATATTAGTATTTATTGTGTTTCTCTTTCAACCCTGTGGTTTGAAATGTAACTTTATCTTGTGAATATCCTATAGGGATTCAAAGTCAGACCACTTCGGACTTCATGGCTGAGGTAATATATATCGAGCCCTGCCTTAATGTTAATATTTTCTTGTTATTTTCGGTTCAAGATTTTGTTAGGAGTACGCCCTAATACAGTTTGGTGCCCATGCAGGTATGGCTTCGGTTCTTGCCATAAAAAATCTTCAAAATCAATGTTCATTTCATTTTCATAATGCCAAGTTAACAATGCTGACATAGGTACATGGATTCCCAAGCTTGGTGGATGACCTTAGATGCAAAACCACTCCCATTCTTCTCTATGGATATAACTCCTGAGAACTCATAGCGTCCACTTTCATTTATAATATTTAGTTCTATTCTTAGTTTTATCTTTTAGTGAAACTAGAGTTGGCCTCACCCTATTTTAAGCATCATGTTAATTGTATAAACTTTCCCTTTTTGGATTTTTACCTTTGCTATAAGAAAATGATTCTTGGGTCCAACACGAGAAGGATTTTATTGACCTGACAGGGTTTTTACTTATATATCACAATGTTGTTTTTGTTAAGAAGCTTGGTATGCTACTTTATTTTCGGAACATAAATTGATCATTATTAGTATAAATTCTCTCTTTTTGGTTGTATATAGTTATGTATTCAGAACTCTGAATCTCTGTTTGGAAATTTATACTCGTTTTTATTTTTCTTGGTACATTTAAGTTTATTATTGGTTATCTAAATTTATCTCTATAACTTCTCCTTCCTGCATGGTATGAATTTTTTGCTTCTTTTCAATAATATAATTTTGTACATTGTTTTAGTCCTTCTGAGGCTTATACTCATAACCATAAGAATTTTTGCAAACGTTTTGGGTCTTATATCCTTTTGATAGAATTATTGTAAATGTTATGAGAAAAATGATATGTTTACTTTATTTTTTCTTCTGTTGTTGAAATATTTATCCTACAGTTAATTCTGTAAACTGATGTCTAATCCATCCAGTCTTTTGAGTTACTTCTTTAACTCTTGTTCGTGTATAGCATAAAATAGTGAAATGAAACGACTTTTTCTGTCCAAGGTTTCAACTCTGGAATAAACTAGCAATTTCTACCTTAATACAAATTCTGTATTTTATTTTCGGTGTGTTTCATATATTTGTATTATATAACCAATATTCCCTTATACAAAAGAGAGTACCTTATTTCTGAGGATAAATAATATTTTAATCTTTACCAACAGGTTACTAATCATACCATTCTCCATATATCAAATAAATACGTAAATCAACAGAAATGGTTTCCTGTTACTTAACTATAAAAAAATTCTTATAACAAGGTAAGGAAATGATAAACACATTCACTTCTTCTGACTTTAATTTCCTTTTAATTATTTAAAAAATCATCTATTTTCCTTAACATAAATTTCATAGGCAGTTTCCTTGTCCTTAATTTTGAAGCAGACTGTTTGCTTATCTCACTTTGGAAAATGTTGATGATGTCATCCCTACCATGAAAGAGGCTATTACTTCCTCATATCCCCTCGTGCTCCACAACAGAGTAACGGAAATTTAGTAGTAACTCTGGATGAGACATCAAGATCTCCAGTATAGTACTCTTTTCTTTCCAGAATTCAGGGTTTTTGAGTTTCCACTGGCTACCACAAACTCTGGATTGACTCTCTCCCTTCCTATCCAATTGCTTTTTCTTCAGTCACAGAACCCCTTCTCTTCGCTGGGATGTACATTTTATACTCAGAGGAAAAGTAATTATTTTTAACTACTTTTTACCAACTACTCTTAGATCTAGGAAAACATTATTATCAGTATTCTATGGAAAACATTCCATAATTAATCTTTATTCAAAATAGAATAAACATGGTCATTCATTTAATCTCATATAAAAAAATAAATGTATAACATCCTTTTAAAACAAAATTAACAAAATAGTTTGGAACTAATCAAGCTATCACATATTCCCCCTCAGGAAGTAAACATTGTCCTTGGTGTTCTATTCCAAATTAGGAAATAGCTTTAGGTATGCCTCATGTACAAATACTTCGTCTTCCCAAGTAGCCTCCTCTAGGCAAAAGTGCTTCCATTGCTCTTTAACTTGGGTGATGGTTCACCTACAGAGCATGATTTCTCTCTAGTCGAGAATACATTAAGGCTCTACTAGAAATTCAACATCCAGTTTGACCTGCATTCAACAACGGCTGAAGTTAGTAATAATACAAATCTTTTGTTTTTGAGATTTGGTATTCAATATTATCCTACCTGAATGTTTTTCCAATGTATACATGCCTCGGATCATGCACATATTGTTTCATTATTGATACATGAAACACATTGTGCACCCATATATGACTGGGTAATGCAAATCGATAGGCCTTAGGTCCGACTCTTTCCAACATTTGGAAAGGTCCACAGAACATGGGTGCCAATTTGGCACAAGGAGTCCACCTTAGAGTACTTTTGTTGGGTTTGATTCTCACATAGGCATGCACCCACTTCAAATTCCCCGTAGGTTCTCTTTTTATCTGCATACACCTTTGGTTGATATTGAGCTGATTTTAGGTTCTGTCTAATCTTTCTTACTTCTGATTCCATATTAGCCAACATCTCTGGGCCAAGCATTAATTTCGTTTCTGTACTGCTCCAATTAATGGGAGTGCGACATTGTCTCCCGTATAAGGCTTCGAATTAACTCATTTTAAGAGACTCTTGGTAACCATTATTGTACACAAATTCCACTAGATGTAGATAATATTCCCATTTCATTGGTTTCTGCATTACATACATGTGTAACGTGTATTCCAGGATTTTATTTACTTGCTCAGTTTGTCCATATGTCTGTGGATGATAAGAAGTGCTAAAATTAACTTGTGTTCCCAATCCAGTAAATAGTGACTTCCAAAAGGCTGAAGTGAACTTCATATCCTGATCTGAGATGATTTTTTTTTGGATGCCATGCAACCTAAAAATTTCTCTCATGAAGATATTTGCAATTTGCACCGTTTTGTAAGTGGACTACACAGGTATAAAGTGGGCTAGCTTACTCAGCCTATAAACCACCACCATTGTGGAATAATTATTCATTTTTGATCTTGGTCGACCATTAATAAAATATAATGATATAACCTCCCATTTCCATTCAGGTACAGGTATGGGCTACAACAATCCTACTGGATGTTCATGCTCCACCTTAACTTGTTGACATTCTAGACATTTGTTTAAATATTCAACAATATTCTTCTGCATACTGGGCCAAAAATAAACTTTCCTGATTGTTTTCATCATTTTGTGGTATCCCAGTTGTCCAGAATAATTACTATGGTGATATTCATTCAATATTAGCTCTTTCAAAATCATCCGATTTGGAATATATAATCTTCCTTTAAAGGTTAAAAGTGGGCCCTTGTTAATCCCATAATCAGATGATGTTTTCTGTCTTTCTGCTTCCTTTTCTTGCTGCCATAAGAAATGGTATTCAGGATATTTCTAAGCTTCTTCTTTTATCTGAACGTGAAATTTAAATTCTATTTGATTAAAGCAGAGTTCATACAAACAATGGAGTTTTTTTTTCAAGGCATCAGCCACATGATTTTTGTTGCCTTTAACATGTTGAATGTCAAAATCAAATTCACTTAAAAAATCATTCCACCTTGCCCAGCGAGCATTCAAATCGACTTGATTAAAATAGCTGGTTAAACTATTGTGATTTTTCTTCAACACAAATCTCTTTCCCAATAAGTAGTGTCTCCACACTCTGAGTGTGTTCACTATTGTTGTCAGCTCTAAATCATAATTTGAATATCATTGTTCATGCTCCTTTAATTTTCTTGACTCATAGGAAACAACCCTTCACTCTTGGGATAAAATTTGTCCTACTCCTTCCTTACAAGCGCCAGTGCATACTTCAAATTACTTGCTGGGGTCAACTACTGTCAACACCGGGGAAGTAGTCATCAAGTGTTTTGATAATTCAAAACTATTCTGATATTCACTAGTCCATCTAAACACTTTTCCCTTCCTCTGCAAGGATGTAATAGGAAAATAAATCTTCATAAATCCTTCAATGAAACGTCTATAATATCCAACCAATACCATAAAATAATGGATATTTTCCACATTCTGGGGTACTCACCATTCCATGATAGTACTGATTTTCTCGGGATCTACTGATATACCTTCATCGGAAATGACATGGCCTAAGTATTTTTTTTTTTTTTGAAAGAGTCACATTTGCTGAAAATTGTGTACAACTGATGTCTCCTCAATATCTCCAGCACTAGCCTTAAGTGATACTTATGCTCTTTCGTGGTTCTTTAATAGATAAAAATATTGTGAATAAATATAAGAACAAAATTGTCCAAAAAAGGGTGAAATATGCCATGCATCAGATTCATGAATGTTACTAGTGCATTGGTTAAGAAAAATGTTAAAACCACGAACTCATAATGCCCATATCGAGTGTGAAAGGTTTTTTTATAAATATCCTCATCTTTGATTCGGATCTAGTGATATCCAGATCTTAAGTCTATTTTTGAAAACACAATCTCTCACTTCACCTGATCGAATAGATCATCTATATGTGGCAGCGGATATTTATTCTTGACTGCTAATTTATTGAGATGCCTATAATCCATGCAAATTCACATGGTTCCATCCTTTTTCTTTACGAGCAACACCGGTGCTCCCCAAGGAGATACACTTGGTCGGATATACACCTTATAAAATAGTTCTTGTAGTTGCATTTGCAATTTTGTTAACTCAACTACACTCATCCGATATGGTGCTCCTGAAACTGATGTTGTATCGGTAATTAGTTAAATAGTGAAATAAATGTCTCTTTTTGGAGGTAAACCTAGTACATTTTCTGGAAATACATCCATGAAATCATGTACCACTAGTATATTTTCCAGTGTAGGGGTCTTTTCCTTAGAGTTAGAAAATCCCACTTGAATGGAATAAATATGGTATCCTTTTCTGATGCATTTACTCAACTGAGATGTTGTGATGGGACGTAATTGTTAAGATTTCTTAATTCCTTGCAATTACTGGTGTGTCCCATCTTCCGCTCTGAAGTATATAATATTTTCCTTACAGCCCACCAGAGACCAATGCCTTTTTAACCAGTCCATAAACAATAGTATGTCATAGTATCCCAAGGGTAGAATATTCAGTTCTACGTTTAATTGATGTTCTGCAATTTCCAAAGAATAGTTTGAAACCTTGGTACAAACTCTTCTCTTTTCCCCAGTAGCTAGTTGTATCAACTATGGGTTTTTGAATTTCTGACTTTGTAAGTTACAATTTTCTACTATTTGGGGGTTTACATAACTTCAACTGGCACCTGGGTCAAATAAAATAGAAACAGTTCATGAAAATAACTTACCTTCTAATTATATCATTGTTGGTTGGTAGTCTACTTATCAGTCTTCTAGAGCTCCATTATTTCTAAGTATATTTTGAGCCACATCCCCCATTGTAGAGGCTTCTTTCAAGTTAGTTTTTCTTTTAGTTCCTCCCTGTTGAGGGAAATTCTTGTAATAGTGTGCCTCGCCACACCCCTAACATTGTAGGGGAGATTTATGGGTTTGTCCATGCTCTCGATTATAGGAAGCCTTTGTGGGTCATTATTTTGTAAGCCATTTTGTTCTATGATGATTTATTCCAAACTGCTTACTTACTGAATTCCTTGCAGAATTCTTAAAATTATTGGACCTGGTATTTTTATAATTTGAGTTTTTTTCTACCCTTTCTTTGGCGGCCAACTTCTGCCTATTTCTCCTTTCGCCTTGGACTATTGGTAGCGCATTAGTTATTTTAAAATTGCCTTGTTCATTATCCTTGGATTCACAAATTTGATTCGTTCCTTCATATGAGCAGGTAGACTGCTCAAAGACCGCTGAAATTTAGCCTTCTCATCTCTCAAGTAAGGCACATATCTTCATAATGATGTGAACTTAGTTAAGAATTCATCCATTTTCATCTTTCCTACTCTTAAATCATGTAATTCCCAAGACTTTTCATCATAATTTTTTTTTGTTAAATACTTATCCTTGAAATATTGCTGGAAGTCATCCCATGTCACGTTCTAGTCTTCGACACTTCGAACATTTTTGACTTCCTCCCACCACAGGGTAGATTTATCCCTCAACTGATAAATGGCCAAATGATATTTGAGGTTAATAATATATTCATAAACCTAAAAGTACTTTTTCACATTAATTAACCAAGCCTCAACCACTTCTTTGGGTTCCTCATCAAAAGTAGGTGGTTTGATTTTTTGGAACTCACCCTGTAGTTCCACTTTTCATTTCTTTATCTCTTTGTGATCAGACAGATTACCAGGTTCATATTCATTACAAATTTTGTTTTTATTGCTTCGTTTTGAATTACTCCCTTCTATTCTATCATTATTTTGTCGTTGTTGTTCATTTTCTCCCTGCGTGTCCCTTTCAGCACTAGGTTGCACCATTCCTTGTTTCTACATGTCGGAAATAATTTTGAGTATCCTCTCTTGTTCTTGCGTCAATATTTAATTATAGCTCCTTACCCGAGTCATTTCTTCCTGTACCTTCTGCACTGTAATCAACAGTATACTCATTTGATGTTGTGGTTCCTCCAACAATCTACTGGTCTATTGGTGCTGGTCTACACTCAGCTGAATTCACATTTCTAGATTTATTTGAGGATTGGCTTGGGGTATAGGTTCCCCTGCATTCCGAGGTACTTGATGCATCGATCACCTTCTCATTATGTCCTTTCTACTTTATGTGCACAATTTTACATGCAACTATTATTACTTAAGTGATCCATTTGGGTCCCAACGTATGAACGTTGCTCTGATACTACTTGTAACATCAATATACATAAATAAATAAATAAAATTACTTTAACCCTTATTATCATGATTCATTTTAATCTAATAAATGTTAAGTATTTAACATTAACCATAAATATTGTAACTATAATTTTAATTACCATATGTCTATGTTATATAACTTGAATGTTCATAAACAAATTCCTATAAATATCTTTATAACCATGTATTTAGACGTATAAAATATATGAGCTTCATTGATCAACACTCTATATTTATAACCTATGCTATGATTATATTCATATTCAGGTTATGAATAGGCCCGCGAGTCTAACATCCCTTTTTTTTCGAGTTATTATTCTGAGTTTTGTAGTACATTTGATAAGAGTTTGATTGAAGATTTTTAACCTACCCCTATCAGGTGTTAAATGATTTGGGATTTGATATGATGCCTTGTACTTCATAAATCTTCTCCTCTTGGTTTACATTACACTTTTCTAACATTTGTTGACCCCTTTCCCGTTGGATCTATGGTGTGAAATCTACGGTTGAGATTTTTTGGTACTAGGTTATGGTATCGACCACCCTTCCAACCATAACTATTTTTTTCATTTGGTTCTCACAAGGCGGGAGGTACCTGCTCTACAACTTCTCTACCACCACCACTAATATTTCTTGGTTTCTTACTTGCTCCATCAGCAAACTTGCATTCCATGCGTGTTACGACTAGGTATTGTGACAAATCTTCCATCTGAGTCTTTTAGGAGATGAATGTACAATATTTCCATTGTTTTATTATCCGTTTCTGGTTTCTGTAACACTTTTTGTTTATTTTCACCTTGTATTTCTGTTATGTCCTTTGGGTAATTGGTTCAAGGGTTAGTTCCGGGTGTTTATGCTTTTGTAGCTCGATTGTGGTGTAAAGGCCTTGATGAGGCTTCCAGGTTTTCTGCTTTCTAGAGTCTACTTCAACCTTTTGACTTCAACAAACCCCAGGTAATTAAAGCAAAATTATGCCATATATATTAGGATTTATCGTGTGTCAACTCTGTGTTTTGATGTGTAACTTCGTCTTGTGAATATCCACGTAGGGATTTGACATCAGACCACTTCAGACTTCATGGCTAAGGTAATATATATTGAGCCCTATCTTAATGTTAATCTTTTATGATTATTTTTCAGTTCAGGGTTTTGTTAGGAGTACGCCCTAATATAGTTTGGTTCTCATGCATATATGGGTTGAGTTCTTTTGATAAAAAATCTTGGAAATCAGTGTTCATTCTGTCTTCATAATGCCAACTTAACATTGCTGACACAGGTAGATGGATTCTCGAGCTTGGTGGATGAAATTAGATGTAAAACTGCCCCTATTTTTGTCTTTGGATATAACTCCCGAGAACTTGTAGCATCCGGTTTCATTTATAATATTTAGCTATGTTATGAGTTTTCTCTTTTGGTGAGATTATAGTGGGCGTCACCCTAGTTTAAGGCTTGTGTTAATTGCATAAACTTACCCCTTTTTGGATTTTTACCTTGGCTATAAGAAAAGGATTCTCGGGTCCAACCCAAGAAGGATTTTCTTGACCTAACAAGGCTTTTACTTGTATATCCGAATGTTCTTTTTGTTACAAAATATTGGCCTATTACTTTCTTTTTGACACAGATCCTAATCATTATTAATATAACTTCTCTATTTTTGGTTGTATATAGTTGTGTATTTGGAACTTCGAATCTCTGTTTAGACATTTATACTCGATTATTTTTTTCTAGTCAGTACATTTACATATTTTTAGTTTATTATTGGTTTTCTACATTTATCTCTATAACTTCTCCTTTGTGCATGGTATGATTTTTTGCTTCTTTTCAATAATATAATTTTGTACATAGTTTGAGTATTTCTGATGCTTATACTCATAACCATAAGAATTTTTACAAATGTTTTGGGTCTTATATCCTCCCGACAGAATCATTGTAAATGCTATGAGAAAACTAATATTGTTTACTTTATTCTTTCTTCTCTTGGTGAAATTTCTATGCTCCAGTTAATTATGTAAACTGATGTCCAAACCATCCAGTCTTCTGAGTCACTTTTGTGACTCTTTTCCATGTATAGCATAGAAGAGTGAAATGAAACAACTTGTTCTGTCCAAGGTTTCAAGTCTAGACTAAACTAACAATTTCTACCTTAATACAAATTATGTAGTTTATTTTCGGTGTGCTTCGTCTATTTATGTTATATAACCAGTCTTCCCTTATACAAAGAGAGTACCTTATTTATGAGGATTAATAATATTTAAATCTTTACCAATAGGTTACTAGTTATACCATTCTCCATATATCAAATAAATATGTAAATCAACAAGAATAATTTCATGTTACTTAACTGTAAAAAAATTCTTATAACAAGATAAGTAAATGATAAACACATTCACTTCTTCTGACTTTAATTTCCTTTTCATTATTTACAAAATCATCTATTTGTCTGAACAAAAAATTTATAGGCAGTTTCCTATTCCTTAGTTTTCAAGCAGTTTGTTTACTTATCTCACTTTGGAAACTGCTGATGATGTCATCCTTACCATGAGAGAGGCTATTACGTCCTCTGATCCCCCCATGATCCACACCAGAGTAAAAGTACTGGACCAAAGTAAGTGCTATTCAGCAGTAGTAATTCTCGTTGAGACCTCAGTACCTCCAGTCTAGTACTCTTTTATTTCCAAAATTTAGGGTTGCTGAGTTTCCACTAGTTACCACCAGCTCTTGGTTGACTGTCTCCCTTCCTATCTAACTATTGGTTGACTGTCTCCCTTCCTATCTAACTATTTTTCCTTCAGTCTCAGAACCCCTTTTTCTCAGTGGGATGTACCTTTTATCCTCAGAGAAAAGGTAACTCTTTTTAACTACTTTTCCCCAACTACTCTAAGATCTTGGAATAATTTATCATTAGTCTTTTTTATGGAAAACATTTCATAATTTTTTTTTTTTTCAAAACAGAATAACTATGTTCATTCATTTAATCTCCTTTAAAAAAATAAATGTATAATCTCCTTTTAAAAGAAAATTAACAAAATAATTTGAAACTAATCTAGTTGTCACACTAAATTGATCCATATTATAAATAGATAATTTACATTTTCCTTTTCAAATATATAACAATTTCAAATACCAAATATAATTGGTAAAATATCTAACAATTTTAAATACCAAATATTATATGAAAATAATAAGTTAACAACCTAAATAATGTTTATTAAAAAATTTTATTTATAGAAATAAATTATATATGGAAATAAAATTTATAATATATTTTTCAATGCCCTTATTATTATTATTTAATTCAAAAAGATTTGTTATTTACCTTCATTCTTCATTTAAACTATTTTTTTATCATTTCAGGATTAGGATTCTTTCAGAACTATATGCCCAAGAAAATTTACAATTTTTTTATAATACTTTGAATCATCTTCAAAGTAAATTCTTTCAAAATTTACCTTACAACTTTAAAATATCATATTATGTTGTTCATAAACATCTATTTAAATTTGAAATTTAAAATTTTCAAAAAATTAAGAAAATTTATCATAATTCAATTTTCAAATTAATAAGAAGGACAATTATCACAAAAAAAAGCCAAGTTAACTAATTATATTATTCATGTAAAACCATATCACCTGTAATTATAAGTTGATAATTGTTAAGAAACACGTTTCCACTTTGCAAAATACAACTCTGATTGTTGAGTGATTAACATGTTTCTTTAGGGTAGAGAAACATGAATTTTTAGCTAAGCAAAATAGTTTAAAATTAAAAAAAATATATATATAACAACTTTATGTATATATATCCATTCTATTAGATTTTAAAATAAAAAAATGGTTACTTCTTCCAACACATAAATATAAACCAGAGTACTAAATTCCCTCAAATTGGAAAAACATAAGAAAAATCGACAATTCAATTAGTATATCAAATAATTCTGCTAAAATTTGATTTGTTTCAGTTTACAGGGTAAATAGTTAATAAAAGGAAATTAATATCCCTACATGAAATGGGTAGAACCATGTCTTCTAAATCCAATATAGATGGTGGCGGTAGCACAGCTCTAACCGAGTGGAGAAATTTCCTATTTTTTGTTTTTCAATTTTATTGCTGCATTAAAGGGCTTAGAAGGTTTACAAGACAAGATTTTTATATAAGTTTTTAATATTTATTTTTAAATAATTATTAACTATTATTATGAAATGAATTTAAATGGATTTTAAAATTAGAGAGGGATTTTAGTTTAAAGTTTTGAAAGTAAGATAAATTTTGGAAAAAAACTAAATGTTGTATTTTTTTTTTTTTTGGTATATTGTAATTTTAAAATTGTGTATTTCAAAATTTTAAAAACCTTCGAGTTAAAAAAAACTAAAATGATATATTTTTCCATGTTTTAAATATATATTATGATTTTGTTTTTTTTTTCTTTATAATTTTATAATATTATATCAACTTCATATTAAAACTTGGTATCTAAGATTTAAACTAACCATACTTTTAACTTAATTCACAACACATCGATATATTTTTGGATCTTAGTTCCCAGGAAATAACTACCGGAACATTTTCAAGCAATCACATTTTCAACACCTATATACTAGTATTTGCACCAAAAGGGTGCAAAGACACCTATATATTAGTATTTGTACAAAAATGGTGCAAAGATATGTCGATAGAAGTGTAGATGGATATAGAGTGAGGAAAAACTAGCACTGTAGGAATCAAGGATGTGGATGTGGAAGGAGTGAGGAATCATGAGGCTAAAGTATGGGTAAAGTAGAGCTTTAAAAATGGGTAAAAGTGCATTATAGAATTTGTAATATATCAAATTTCTATCATCTAACTCATAATTAAAGTGGACTAAACTGGAAGCAATCTTGGAGGAGAATCTCAAGTATGCTGAAAAATGAGGTATGTGCATAAGTTTAAATTAATATGTTTAGTAAGAATAATAATAATAAATGTACATTATTTTGATATAGATATCTTTATTTAAATGATAGAAAGATGAAGAAAATATATTTTTACACATGTTGGTTTTAATATTTGTCATAAGATGACTACTTCTTTAGCTTCCGTTGGACCCTTATCAAAAAATAACCTTTGTGCAATACCATGGTCAAAACCGTTAGGCTTGAAGGCTACCGGGGGTTACAGAGTTCTGAGGTTCTTTGGACCACTTAAAATTAGGTAGAAAAGGTGTTGTGAGCAATCGAGGAATGATTTTTTGCTCGGTTTGAGCCACAGTGTGCAACAAATGCTTCGTTTGGTGGTCGTATTGGTCATCCTCCAGTATATTGTCATGTCAATGTATGGGATCCATACACGTGGCTTGGAGTCAGTAAGGATGCTTCTGAGGAGGAAATTCAGGTAGCTAGAAATTTTCTTATACAACAATATGTTGGACATGAGAGAAGTGTTGAGTCAATAGAAGTTGTTTTTGAAAAAATAATAATGAAAAGTTTCTGAGAGCGGAAAAGATATAAAATTAATTTGAAAAGTAAATTTGAAGAAGAAGGTAGATGAATCACCTCCCTAGGTGAGAGGCTTGATTAATTTCATAGAGGCTCCTGCTTCCGTGGTGATTATTAGAAGAGATTGCCTCTTTGTTCTAATTGGTGTATGGAGTGTAATGAATTCAGTTGAAGGAGGGCCTGCATTCCAGGTTGTAGTTTCCCTAGTGGCATGCATATATTTTCTAAATGAGAAAGTGAAGAGTATCGGAAGAGCTTGTGTCCTTGGGTTTGGAGCACTTGCTGTTGGGTGGCTGTTTGGTTCTTTGGTGATACCGGAAATCCCTTTGTATCTGCTTCCTATGACCTGGACTAGTGAACGTATTACATCTCTTATAGCCTACGTTTTTATTTTTATTGCCTGTACATTTTTGAAGTGAAGACCATGCCATGCAATTGATCTACTCCTTCGACTACTGTTACATCCAAATGGGAAGGTTTATACCGAAACAAAACTCATTTTACGGGGATGTTATACCAGTTTTGCATGTAAACGGTTTGGCATATTGTTTTTAATGTTGGGTATGTGTTATATTATTTCCACGATTAATCACGCATGGGGGGTAAGAGGGGGGCGATAGCCCACCCTGTTGGGGTCTGGGGCAATGCCCCGCCGAAAATTTTTTGGTCCTTAATTTCTGGTGGGTGGTCTGCGCCCATGGTTTTGCACATGGTTTTGGGGTACGATGGTTTTCGACCCCTGGTATTTTTGTAGATCCAGTCAAGGGAACTATGGTTATGTTCTAATCCAAGGTTAATGGATTAGAGTTTATGTATGCTTCGGAATTTATATATATATGTGTTGTAACACTAAAAGGAATATAATGAAATATCAAGCTGGTCATCTCGATTTGGGATCCAGGGGAAAATCTCTATGTTTATCTGTTTTATGTTTTATGCTCTCACTATTGTTTATTTTCTGTTATAATATTCATGTATAGATCATTTTTGTTGAGGGCTAAAACCTACATTTGGTATCAAAGTTATTTCGGCTTAAGGGAACGCCTTTGTTGTTGAGGTTTTTTTGCTCAGGCCTAAGGTAGACCCTATTTAGTGGGAGATCTGTGGGATCGATTCTTGCGATGAAAGAAGATGGCGAGCGGTGGAAAGATAGAGATCGAGAAATTTAATGGTCAGATTTTTGAGTTGTGGAAGCTCAAGATGGAGGATCTGCTAGTGGATAAAGATCAGTGGATTGCGGTAGATCCATGTATGAAACCAACGACAATGTCAGATGAAGACTAGAAGAAACTGGATCGAAAGGCTAAGAGCGCAATACAGTTGTGTGTCTCAGATTCAATATTTTTGAATGTATTTGGGGAAGCCATGGAGAAAAATTTGTGGGACAAACTTGGGACTTTTTACCAATCTAAGTCTCCGGTGAATAAATTGCTCCTGCGGATAAAGACGTATAACCTAAGGATGAAGGATGGAGACTCGGTGACAAAGCATATGAACGCCTTCAATACTATGGTAAGTCAACTGTCATATGTTGATATTAAAATCTTAGATGAAGATAAGTGCATTAGTTGGATATTCTCTACCAGACTCATGGGACAGTCTCGTTATTACAATAGGTAGCAATACAACTACCTTGAATTTTGATGACATTGTCTCAGCCTTGCTATTGGGGGAAATGAGACGGAGAAATATGGAGGGCCAAAATGGAGATGCCTTATCTGTACAAGGAAGGTCCCAAAACAGGAACAAGAATAAGGTTTCGAGTGGGAGATCTAAATCTAGAGGGAGATCTAAATCTCCTCGAAATTTTGTAAAGGTATGCTAGAAATGTGGAAAGGAAAGGCACTTAAAAAGGGAGTGCAGATCTAAAGCTCCTGAGAAAGGAAAGGGATCTAAAGATGCTCCTTCTGCAGAGACAAAAACCAACTTGGATGAAGGTGGGGATGTGTATTTGGCTTCTTCTTAAAATACGCATGTAGATTATGAGTGATGGTTGACTGACTCAGGTGCATCCTTTCACTTCACTCCCCATCGGGAGTGGTTCTACAAGTATGAGAAATATGATGGTGATGATGTCTTCCTATGGGATGATAGGAAGGCCAGAATCGTCAGACGTGGGAAGGTCAAGCTGAAGCTGCAAGGTGGAAGGATTAGAACACTTCCTAGTGTTCTTTATATTCCTGCATTAGCCAGAAATTTGATTTATGTAAGCAAGATGGATGATGCAAGTGTAAAAACAATGTTTGAGAAAGATGCCTGCCAGATGGTTCAGGGAGAACTGGTATTAATGCGGGGAGTTCAGACTGGAAATATGTACAAGCTAGAAGGTAGCACTATTATTAATGGGTGTAATAGTTCTGTGGTTCCTGAAAGTGGAGAGGAAAGCCTAGCTGTCTCTGGAGAAAAGACCATGATATCGCATCAAAGGCTTGGACATATTGGAGAGAAGGGCTTTCAGATACTGCATAGAAATGGTATGGTAGAGGGTATGTCTAATTTCTCTCTGGATTTTGATTTCTGTGAACATTATGTATATGGGAAGTAGAATCGGGTGAGTTTTCCTTCTGCTGATAAGAGGGCGAAAAACATATTAGAACTTGTGCACAGTGATGTGTTTGGACCTGTGTCAGTTCCATCACTGGGAAAGTATGTGTACTATGTTTCATTCATATATGACTTCTCAAGGAATACATGGATATATTTCTTGAGGAAGAAATTTGAAGTCTTTGAAAGATTTAAAAAATTTAAGGCTCCGGTGGAAAACTAGACAGAGAAGAAGATAAAGGCGCTGAGGACAAATAATGTTGGGGAGTTCTGCAAGAAGGAATTTGAAGAGTTCTGTAAGAAGTGTGGCGTAGCACGGTAGAAGAATACTCCATACACACCTCAGAAAAACGGAGTTGCAGAAAGAATGAACAGAACACTGATGGAAAAGGCAAGAAGCATGCTCAGTGGTACCGGGTTAGGATAAGAATTCTGGGCAGAGGTAGTGGAGACTGCATGCTATCTGGATAATAGATCACCTTCATCAGTGTTGGAGGATAAGACTCTACATGAGGTATGGAATGGTAAGAAACCCTCTCTTTCACATCTAAGGGTATTTGGATGTGATGCATATGTACATGTTCCAAAGAAGAAAAGGACCAAGTTGGATAATAAATCTGAGAGGTGCATCTTTATTGGGTATAAGGATGGTTTAAAAGGTTACAAGATTTGGAACTCGGAAACAAGGAAGGTTGTGTATAGTCGAGATGTGGTGTTTAGAGAGGTGAAAGATGTTGTTAAACATGAAGTCATACCAAAGGAACCTGAGAAGATAGAGTTTGAGCTAAAGGAGTATGAATCATAATCTACAGCAGAAGAAGATTCAGAAGAGGAAGAGCCAGAAGCTCCAGCTATGAGAAGATCAGTTCAGGAAAGAAGGCAACCAGAAAGGTATAGTCCATCTACTTTCTGTTCAGGTTTTGCCTTAACTATAACTTATGATGATCTCAGAACTATCAGGGAGGCAGTAGATTCAGAGGATGGAAAAATCTGGAAGGAGGCCATGGTTGATGAAATGGCATCCTTGCACAAAAATGAGGCATGGGATCTGGTGGAATTACCGGTTGGAAGGAAGCCCATTGGGATAAAATGGGTGTTTAAGAAGAAGATGAATGTAGAAGGCAAGGTAGAGAAATACAAAGCTCGATTGGTAGAAAAAGGTTATTCCTAGGTGCCGAGAATTGATTTTGGTGATATTGTTTTCTCCTGTTGCCAAATTTACTTCTATTAGATTAATTTTATCTATTTATGTTGCATTTGATTTTGAGATAGAATAGATGGATGTGAAGAAAACATTTCTTCACGGGGATCTAGAAGAGGAGATCTACATGAAGCAACCTGAAGGCTTTATGGTGAAGGGTAAGAAATAACTGGTATGCAGGTTGAAGAAGTCTCTGTATGGGTTAAAACTATCACCAAGGATGTTGTATCAGAAATTTGATACCTATATATGGGGACTTGTCTTCACCAGAAACGAGGATAAATGTGTTTATTTTAAATTAATTGGTGACTATGTTATTTATTTGGTCTTGTATGTGGATGATACGTTGTTGATTGGAAATGACAAAGAAATAATCCAAGATTTGAAGACCCAAATGTTCTCCAAATTCGACATGAAGGATCTTGGTGCTGCAAACTATATTTTGGGCATGGAAATTAAGAGAGATCGGGCAAAGAGGAAGCTCTGGTTAAACCAGAGGAAGTATGTCGAGACTATATTGCAGAGGTTCGATATGCAGGATAGTAAACCAGTGAATTTTCCTATTCCTGTAGGTGTAAAGTTGTCTTCTGAACAGTGTCCCAAGACACAAGAAGAAGAGGAGGATATGTCTCGTGTTCCATATGAAAGTATAGTGGGTAGCCTGACGTATGAAATGGTCTGTACCAGACCAGACATTGCACATGCAGTGGGAATATTGAGAAGGTTTATGTCAAACCCAGGGAAGGAGCATTGGACAACAATGAAGTGGGTTTTCATATATTTACGTGGCACTAGTGATTATGGCTTGTGCTACCAGGGAAGACCAGGATTGGAAAGAATGTTGGACATTGGTGGTTTTGTTGATGCAGACTGGGCTGAAGATCTGGGCCAAAGAAGATCTACAAGTGGGTATGTGTTTAGCTTATTTGGAGGCGCAGTTAGTTGGATGAGTAAAATACAGTCTGTAGTGACTCTTTCAACTACAAAGGCAGAATACATGGCAGCCACTCATGAAAGCAAGGAAGAAGTTTGGTTGCAGAGATTGTGTTCAAGTATGGGGTTGGTACAACAAGATATAAGGATAGACTGTGATAGCCAAAGTGCAACTTTCTTGGCTAAGAACCCTGCTTATCATTCAAAGACAAAGCACATTGATGTTCAATATCACTTTGTTAGAGATATGGTTGAGGCTAAAAGGGTGTTGCTGGTAAAGGTGGACACTTTGAAGAATGTTGTAGATGCATTGAAGAAGTCTGTGAGCACTGAAAAGTTCTCTTGGTGTAGAGAAGCAATGGGTGTTGAAAAATTGGGCCAGTGCCTAAGCTCTCTTATGGCCCCCTGCAAAAATAAAACAACAAGTGGGGGAATGTTGGGTATGTGTTATATTCTTTCCACGACTAATCACGCATGGGGAGGTAAGAGGGGTTGCGATAGCCCCCCCTTTCCACTGGGCACAATGTGGGGGTCACAGGGGGGGCGGTAGCCACCCGTGTCAAGGTCCATGGCAGTGCCCCCATGAAAAGTTTTTGGCCCTTAATTTCTAGTGGGCAGTCCGCACCCATGGTTTTGTGCATGGTTTTGCACATGGTTTTGGGGTACGATGGTTTTTGGCCCCTGGTATTTTTGTAGATCCGGTCAAGGGAACTTTGGTTATGTTCTAATCCAGGGTCAATGGATTAGGGTTTATGTATGCTTCGACATGTATATATATGTGTTGTAACACTAAAAGGAATATAATGAAATATCAAGCTAGTCGTCCCGATTTGGGATCCAGGGGAAAATCTATGTGTTTATCTGTTTTATGTTTTATGCTCTCGCTATTGTTTATTTTCTGTTGTAAGATTCGTGTGTAGATAATTTCTGTTCAGGATTAAAACCTACATTTAACAAAAATCTAAGCTTGTAAAAATAATAAATACTCCCATGGACATGATAGTAAGTTGATGCCCATTTTGTTCTGAAGAAAATTGAGTTCATTAATCCTGTTGGGCTTCACCATATCCCTTGAGAGCATATGACAAACCCGCAACACACATGTGCATGTATTTTGTCATTCAAAAGGAATGACACTCTATGTTTGCAAAGGAAGATGATCGGTAATTTCATGACTTAATAATTCTAGTTTATGAATGAGTTAACAGATTAGTGTAATCTATTTCTTCAACAATTAGGGCAAAATCAAGCTATATGATTTGCAGGAAATTTTATCCTCTGAATTTGTTATTTTTTTGTCAAAATTTTTTGATCAACATCTAAAAATATTATCTACAGGAAATTGAGCAAATGGTACATATTACTAATTTATACTTGTGCTAGATTTTATTAATCGACCAAAAATAAAAAAATAAAAAATACCTTATTTCCAGCAACGATGAAGCCGGTGTTGTTCTGGTTTTCAAATGACATACAATGAAATAGGGTTCCAATGATGTTTCAGTGAGTACAGACACAACTTATATAAGGAATGTTTGTCAGAAATGTTTTCAATGAGTGTAGAAAATAACCTGTTGTGTTGTGCCCTAGGTGCAGGTAGCCGTCTAAAGTAGGGAACACCTGCGCAAGAATTTTGTAATGATTTATATTCTCCACAATGCTTCCCATATTGCACACCCGAATATTGAATCCAACAAAGATGTTGAGAAAGACCAGAGCTACTTCAGTGAGTGCAGACAATAACCTGTTGCATTGTGCCTTAGGTGAAGGTAGCCATCTAAATTTGGGAACAACGTCGAAGAATTTTGCAATGTTGTCCATTCTCCAAAGTTCTTCCCCGATTGCAAGCTCGAAGATTGAATCCAATGAAGATGGTGAGAAATACCAGAGAAATAAATACCATAGCAACAAGGAGATGTGAACTTAGAGTTTTCAATGTTGTCCATTCTCCACAACGCTTCCCCAATTTCACACCTAAAGATTGAATTCGATGAAGATTGTGGGAAAGACCAGTGAAACAAGTAGCCGCTAACTTGGGGTCAAAAAATGAGGACAAAGAAACAATGACCGCCATGATGCCTACCATAGCCACAGAAATGGCCATGACTGCGGCCTCAGTGTTCCCATCAGTGTTCCCATCGACTACAGAAAATGTTAGGAAACGGAGTTGTAGCCTTAATGAAAATTAGGAAATGGTGAGGTTGAGCGAGAGAATTGGTCAACGATGATTAGACAGTTTGATGACACTGTTGAGATTGCGTCACAACTATTGAGGATGAAGAATCTCAACAATGTCACAAACTAAAAATCCATAGTAAAATGCCTATTGACATAAAAAAGGCATTGTGACATGAGCATATTCTTTTAGAATAACATTCCATGGTAGGTGGCCTTCAAAATTCCATGCTAGGTGGCCTTATGGATGGACGTGCTACAGTAAAAGGAAAAACATGTTGTACCAATGCCATAAAATCTATGGAATTTGGTTTTTTTTTTTTTTCAAACAAAATGAAGAATTTTTTGTTTTTTGTTTTTTTATGGTGGAAATAGTTTATATAAAGTGATAGTAAGGAATTTGGATAACAGTGAGAGTTTGAGAATCTGTTATTGCTATTTTAAAGAGAAAATCACAGAGAAAGTTGACTGTAGTTGGTATTTTCTTTGGGTTAAAAAAACATTTAATTTATATATATTAAACCCTTTGTAGTAAAGCTCAGGCACATTACAAAAAATTCATTGTAGCTAACACTCTCCCAGTGGAGTTAGAAAACAATAGATACATGTAGTCGTTGGTTGTCATACTGGTACAATTTGGCTTTTCTTCTCTATTTACATACACACTAAACAAAAAGACCTAATGTATATAGTGCCTAATAAGCCATTACAATTTGATACCGTATTAAACATTTAAATTTTTGAAAGCCACTACATTGAGTTTAGTATAGAGATGATATTCCACTTACAAACCACACAGTAAGTAAACAAACATCCATAATTTCAGAAAGTAAATAAGATGAACCCCAGGCAAGTAATCAGACTTTCATAATTTCAGAAGAGAGAGAAGATGAACCCTAGCTAGGTAAAGAAGGTGCTATTTTTCTTAAGGGTAGATTTGAGAAATATTTTCGAATAAGATGGACAATATAACAATTATTTTCAATTTCCAAAATATTTTCAAAAATCCACAAATTAAAACACACCAATTTTTAAAATATTCCCAAAATTTGAATTCTACAAAAATAATCCCTAATTAACATCAAATAACCCACCTACCAATGCTTTGGACACAACACGATTTCCCATTAGACACCTCTTATTTCTCCGTGGAGGTGGGTATTGCCCAAATCTCATGTCAAAGCTCATTAAAGTCCATATTAATTTGTCGTATTTTATTAGACTATAAAATTTAATTATCAGAAGGAGAAGGGAATAAAAGAATGCAATGATGGAGGCAGAAGACGAGTAGTCAGAGCTACCACTCAGCATGCAAGTATTTGAAGCTCCCCTTCTAAAAAAAAGGGTATTCCTAGCTCCCTCTCAGCATGAAAGTAAATACAAGAGCTATAAATTTCCAGTTTTAAATTGAAAATGAGATAATATAAGGACATCAATCTAGATATATGGAAATATAAGTTAGAACATATATTTACATAAATGCAATGTTCATATTATTTTATATTCAGATAGATTTAAAATAAATTTAATCAATAATAATTTTGAGATTTATATGTTATTTGTTTAGAATTTTTTTAATTGGGGAGGTAATAAGAATTAAGACAGTTTAACAATAGTCTTAACAATTTTAATATTTTAGATAAACATTTTAGATATAATATTTATATTAAAATTATAGATCACAAAAATCTTAGATCTAACATAATTTTAATATTAATTATAGACTTTTTTTATGTATTTACAATGTTTATAAAATCATCATTATAATCAAAGTGTTACATTAATTCAAGTGTTATATCAGCTTACAACATTCAAATTAATTAAAATAAAATCATTTTATCTTTTTTAGTTTTGTACGAGCTGCAAGCTTTTTCTTTCCTTTTTTTAAACAATTTTTTTTCCTCTTTTTGGTCTAGTTTTATGCTATATAAGCTTCCCCCTTTTTTTTTCAAATTTTATGTTATAATACTTTTTAACTTTCTTTAGCTTCGAGTAATCTTCTTATTCGATATTTCATCATCATTTTCATCCTCTTCATTGACTTCTTCTCTTATAGTTTTTTTTATTGAATGAAATTTTTTATCAACCAATGTAAGATCAAACACATCTTTATCTTCTTTCATCTCCTTTTCCATTGCCACAATAATTTCAATGACTCCAATGGTCCCCTTCATTTTCCCTTTTCCTTCTTTTAATACGGTTAAGACAAATTTTCAAATGCCCACTTTCACCTCCATCATATTGGTTTTGAAAGCCACTCCCTAAGGTATGTTACCTCATCATTATAACTAGATTTAACTTTCATTACAACCTCATTCATGTCTTCAGGAACTTCCTATGTTAGATTCTCCTCACATTTTTCTATTGTTGCAAAGATAGTTTCATTTTTATCTTCATCTTTGATTTCACCATTGTTGGAATATTGTTTTCGTTGATGTCAAAAAATGTAACAAACAAAGTTCACATGCCACAACAACCTTCAAAACACTTGGTACACGAAGGCATCCATTCACGATAAGAAACACATATATTGAATAGTGTATAAAAGAATTGATGTGAGATGTTTGATGTTACAAATGAGGGTCCACTTATAAGCATATGAGGGTGCCCCTTCATGAAAAACCATGCCTATTAAAGAGATGTCTCTTCAAAAGTCATTATTATTAAATTAATCATTATTACTATTTGCTATTATTTATATTATTTTTATATATTTTATTCATATCATTGTCTTCCCCTTTAGAGAATCTTTGTCCTCAAAGCTTATTGATGAGAAATCTTCTGAATTCTTTCTTTGTCTTGTAACATGTTGGTATCGTTCCAAAATCTTAGAGTTGTCATCTTTGTTGATACAGGATGATAGGATCCTTTGAGTGATAAACAAAATTGTGAAATTGAGAAGGGACCTAACCATCCTAAATCATTTTTTTGTGAATTTTTGTAGTCACTGAAAACTTTTGATGAATTTAAATCATAAGACTGAATTGCACTAAATTCAATATTATTGGGAACATAATACACTTGTTTCTGGTTTGGGTATACAAACTAGTTGATTAGTCTTCTTTTATGATTTGGGTGACAATAAGGACTTCTTGTGATCTGATCTTGCCCGAACCTGTTTCTGGTGATTTCTTGGTTTATTGGAGTTATCTGATTTCTTTTAGGCACATAGGTTGTTTGATTAATTATGATATATCCACTTGAAATTTTTGTTGTTTAAACCGCACCACATGAATATGTTTTCCCTTAAATTAGTTTATCATCTTCTTGATTTCTTGATTTTTTATATTAATTTCTAAAATATTTCGAAATCTACAATAAAACATGAACATGTTGGATCTAAGACTTTTGTGATCCATAATGTAGATAAAATGTCTTTTGGATTAATCAAATCATTAAGACCTAATCCTAATAATATGATTAATCTGAAAGACATTTTATCTATAAAAAATGAGCATGTTTATAATCGAGAGCGTCCATGTTTATATACAGTGATAATAAGGAATTCAAATAATAATGAGTGTTTTAGGATCTATTATTTCTATTTTAAAGAGAAAATTACAGAGAAAGTCTAATGTAGTTAGTATTTTATTTTGGGTTTTTAAAAACATTTAATTTACATGTAATAAAACCTATGTAGTAAACCTCTCACACATTTTAGAAACTTCATTGTAGCCAACACCCTCTCAGTGGAGTTAGAAAAAAATCAATACATGTAGCCGTTGGTTGTCATACTGGTACAAATTGACTTTTCTTCTCTATTTACATACACACTAAACAAAATGACCTAATCTATACAGTGCCTAGTAATCCAGTACAATTTGATACCATATTAAAAAATTTAAATTGAGCTTAATATAGAGATGATGTTCCAATTACGAACCACACAATAAGTAAACAAATTTCCATAGTTTTTGAAAGTAGAGAAGATGAACCGAGACCAGTAAAAAGACTGAAGAAATCCTAGCTAGAAAAAGAAGGTGTGCTAAATCTATTTTGATTGTAGATTTGAAAAAAATTTCAAATAAAAGGGATAGTAAGAAAAAACAAAATGACCTAATCTATACAGTGCCTAGTAATCCAGTACAATTTGATACCATATTAAAAAATTTAAATTGAGCTTAATATAGAGATGATGTTCCAATTACGAACCACACAATAAGTAAACAAATTTCCATAGTTTTTGAAAGTAGAGAAGATGAACCCAGACCAGTAAAAAGACTGAAGAAATCCTAGCTAGAAAAAGAAGGTGTGCTAAATCTATTTTGATTGTAGATTTGAAAAAAATTTCAAATAAAAGGGATAGTAAGAAAAATTATTTACAATAATCAAAATATTCTCAAAATTCCATAAATTAATCATCACATCAAATTCCAAAATATTCTAAAAATTTAAAATCTACACAAATTAACCCCCAACTTAACAAACTTCATCACGTCGATTGCCCATTAGACTCCTCTTGTCTATCTGGGGAAGTCGGGCTTGCCACGTCAAAGCTCATTACAGTCCAAATTAATTTGTCATATTGTGTCGGATTGTAAGATTTAATTATGAAGAAGAGAATGAAATAAAAGAATGCAGTGATGGAGGAAGAAAAGAAGTAGTCATAGCTACCACTCAGCATGCAAGTATTCCTAGCTCCCTTCCTGAAAACAATTGTATTCCTAGCTCCCTCTCAACATGAAAATAAATACAGGAGTTATAAATTTTTAGTTTTTGACTGAAAAGGAAATAATATAAGTTAGGAAATCAATATAGATATATGAGAATCCAAGTTAAGATATACATTTACATAAATGTGATGTCCAAAGTATTCTATATTTAGCTAGATTTAAATAAATTTAATTAATAATAATTTTGACATTTAGTTTGTTTAGAGTTTTTTAAATTAGGGGATATAATAATATTCTAATACTTTTAAAACTATTTAAGAATTTTGATATTATGGATAGTGTTTTCATGTATTTATAATTCTTATAAAATTTATAAAATGAGCATTATAATCAAAGTGTTATATAGGCTTACAACATTGAGATTACTTAAAAAAAATTCATTTTATCTTTTTGAGTTTTGCGTTATGCAATATTTTTCTTTTGTTTTACAATTTTCCCTCCTTTTTCCTAGCTTTATGCTATATAATTTTTTTGCCCTTTCCTTTCAAATTTCATATTATAATACTTTTTCACTTTCTTTAGCTTTGAGTGTACTCTAATCTTCTTATTCGATATTTAATCTATTTGTGCTCTTCATTTGTTTCTTCTCTTCTACTTTCTATTATTGACTGAAAACATTTATCAATCTATGTAAGATCAAAGACATCTTCATTTTCTATCATATCGTTTTCCATTGCCGCAACTATTTCAATGAATCCAATGGTTTCCTTCAATTTTCCTTTTCCTTCTTCTAATATAGTTACGAAATTTTTCGATACCCACTTTCACCTCCATCATACATGGGCTTTGCAAGCCACTCCCCAAGATATGTTACCTCATCATTAGAACTGGATTCAAATTTCATTACAGCCTCATTCATGTCTTTAGAAAATTCCTACGCTAGATTGTTCTCACATTTTTTTATTGTTGCAAAGATAACTTCATTTTCATCTTCATCTTTTATTTCATCATTATTGGAAATATTGTTGTCATTGATGTCAAAAAATGTAACGAAAAAATTTTATACATCACAACAACCTTCAGAACACTTGGTACATGAAGACATCTATTGATCATAAAAACATATATATTGAATTGTATATAAAATAATTGATATGAGATGTTTGATGTTACCAATGAGGGTCCATTTATAAACCTAGGCGGGTGCCCCTTCATGAACAACCATATCTCTTAAAGAGATGTCTCTTCATAACTAATTATTATTAAATTAATCATTATTGTTGTTTGCTATTACTTATATTATTTTTTATTTATTTTATTCATAAAATTGCCTTCCCCTTTATAGAAACTTTGTCCTCAAAGCTTATTGATGAGAAATTGTGTCGATTATTTCTTTGTCTTATAATATGTCTCTATCTTTATGAATTCTTGAATTTTTCATCTTTGCTGATAGAAGTTGATAAGAAATAAAGTTTTTTAACTTAAGATAGATCTAACCATCCTAATTTAATATTTTGTGAAATATTATGGTTACTCGAAACTTCCGATGAGTTTATATCATAAGACTGAATTTCTCTGGCTTCAATATTCTTGGCAACATAAGTCAACTATTTCTAGTTTGGGTATACAAATTGGTTGAAAAGTCTGCATTTATGGTTTGGGTGACAATAAAGTGTTATTGTGATTTGATCTCCCCTTAACCTACTTTTCGTGATTTCTTTGTTTATTAGGTATCTAATTTATTTCGGGCACGTAGGTTGCTTAATTAATTACGAGATCTCCACTTGAATTTTCCGTTGTTTGAATTGCAACATCTGATTATGTTCTCCCTTCAATTAGTTTGTCATCTTCTTGAGTTTGGATATTGACTTGATAAGTATTCATTTCTTTTTCTCCAAGTATTACAATTACTTCCAAACATTTTGATATGTATTTTGTGATGGTTTCTTCTAATTTCTTTTTCAACGGTTTCTTGCCATTTTCAAGTTTCTCAAATTGTCAATAATTTCTCGTTGTGGCCCTCGAGGCGAGTAACTTTTTATTTATTTATTTATTTTCTGCAATAATGTTTTCAACTTGGTACTACATATTTTTCATTTCCTTCTAGTTTTCTTGAAAAAATTACTTTTGAGATATCTTTTGCATATTTTGGCGTTACTAGATCTGGTTTCAAAGTAAAATCTTGTAGAATTATTTTTTTCCTTTTGTAGGGAAATGCCAATTTTTTTTTTGTTTTTTTTTTTGTATTTAGGATAAAAGAACCTAAAGTTTCCATCTAGGGTGAACTTGGAATAATGTAACCTTCCTAAATCCATAGGGTGTAAACAAAGAACTGTGATATAAATGTATAGGCCCCAATGTTAACTCTAAATCAGTTATGTTACATTGTTTTTGGTTAAAACAATCTAATTTTTCGATTATATTTGACTTAGGAATCAATAATTGACTTGTGATTTTAAGGTTTATATAATATTTAGCTTCGGCTCGTGAGATAAAAATAATGACATTTTTCCCTACAAGAGTCTCCTTTATTTTAAATATCACTAGAACAAAGTTAAATATAACTTATGAAAATCTTCCACTGTTGGTTTCCATTTTTATTTTTTTTTAGAATAAGCTTAGGGTTTTAAAATTACCTTAAAAATTTTATTTATTCTTGAAATTATTTTTCCTCCAAACCTTAGTGTATAATTCTTTAAGAATTATCCTTCTATGTTTTTGACTTGGAATTTCTCTTATTGAATTTTAAGATTTTTGTGCAAGTGTCCAACTTATAATTTTCTCTTATACTTTTGCTTCAACAACTCAAATATGTGTACAACTTTTTCCTTTAAAATATTTAAATTTTCATTTTAATGTATTCTAATAAAGTATACCTTTTTAGTAAATACTTTTATCACTCCCCTGATTTATTTTATTTAAAGGATTCATTAATCTTTAATCTTTTCCTAAAATATCGATCTCCATTTTATATCAACTTGGTGATATAATAATATAGTTCCCTTTTCTGGTTATTAATTTTTAACCCAAAGGAAGGTTTTTATATTTTCTTTTCATCTTTGAAATTGAAAGCACTTTTAATACTTAACCATTTTATCTTAAAAAAAATGTTTAAGATAGAATTGGCAAGATGATACATCTTGAGTAAAGGAAGCGACACTAGAAGAACTCCTTGAAATCTCGGGTTTGGGTAAATTTATGTAATTATAGATTTAATATTGCAAAAAAACAAGACCTTGAGTCTCTAAACTATGATTTTTCTTCCCCACAACAGTTCATAAAATGGTTATTCCTTCAATTCAACAACTAGAATCCAAAAAAATTTCATGCATTCTATAAACCTAAGTAGCAGAGCTTCTGTACAGATGAGAGGTGGTTGGTAACCAATTTATGTATGAAAATGAAAAAGGGCACAGATACGTAAGGGATGACAATTGTCACATAGGTGGAAGGTTGTTGTTGGGAGGGATAACATTGTGGATGTAATGAGACATAGTAAGATGCAATATGAGAGAAAAACCAGTTATCTGGTGGTGGAAGAGGCGAGCTACGATGGTGAAGAGGGCAATGGTAACTGTGTGTTTCAATTGAGTTGATGGGGGTGACATAACGGTTGTGTGCCTACAGTCTATCGGTGACTGTGACCAGTCAGCGGCGTTGCAGGTGTAACTGACCACTACAATTAATTTCTATTTGATTTATGTTTTCAATTATGTGTGTGTGTGTGTGTGTGTGTGTGTGTGTGTGTGTGTGTGTGTGTGTGTGTGTGTGTGTATGTGTGTATGTGTGTGTTCTTTTATTCCTATTTTTTTCACCTTTTAGGGTTTTTTTTAATATTTTTTATTTTTTATTTAAAAATAATTTTATGGCCAAAGGCTTGAAAATGAAATGGAGAACCTCCAATTACTTGTGTGGCTAAAAGCCTTAATCACTTGACAATGAACTTGACAAATACTTGATGGCCAACGGCTGGACCAAAACAACTTTGTCCAATGATTGAGCGATCAAAGGATCAAACAACTCTGATACTAATGTAAGAAGACAATTAACATTGTAATTGAAATATTATATATATATATATATATATATATATATATATATATATATATATATATATATATATATATATATATATATATATATATATATATATATATATCATTTCACATAGATGGCCATTAGCTTAAATATTTCCTTGGGTGCCTTTTCAAGAATGGGCATGATATTTTCATTGTGCCCATCTTCCTAATTCAATCCTAATTATACATATTTATGTTTTTACATAACTAGATATATGTCCAAGGTAAAGATTTGAAATTCAAGATTGTTGGAAATATTGTATTTAGAATTTTGATATCCAATTTGGATTCCCTATCTTTGAAAACAATTTTACTCAATTTACAAGTTGAAATGGAAGCATGTGATATATGGTTGGAATTATTATTCAAAGATATTTCCAATAATATATTCAACTCCCTCTAATTCCATAGGAATGAGGAGATATGGATATTTTGTCAGAAACCTAACCCAACCATTTTTACAACTTATCTGCATAAGTGAATGTACAAATATTATAAATAAATGGCATATGAGTTCATCTCAACATTAATCCAAGAAAGAAGAGATATGAGGTTGCAAGAGGAGATGAGGAATAATGTTTTGGGGTGATTCTTGGAGCATAAGGTGGAATAAGAATATGATTCATGGGGGGAACAAGTCATATTGAAAATTTCTATATAAATTTTCTTTTGGAGTGTTTCAAACTGTAAAACTTGGAGGCACTAGAGAGAATATCTCCACTAACATGTGGTAAAAAAATTAGATCTTAGTTTGCTATAACTTCCGAGATATGCTTTGAGGAAGTTAGGTCTCCTGAATTCTCATGAAATATTTTTCAAATAGTTCATCTTGGTGTTTTTTCTATAACTTTTCTTTTAGGATGTTTCACGATAGAAAACTTGGAGGGTATAGATCGACAATATTCATGTTACCTATTATAAAAAGGTTTGACCTCGATTCACTATTATCTCAAATATATTGTTAGAGGAATTTAACCTTCCTAAATGTCATAAAATCTACTTCAAATAGGTCATCTTGGTATTTTCACTATAACTTTCTTTCTATGATTTTTCAGAACCCAAAATCTAGAGGAGATAGATAATGGATCTCAAGGTACATATGCTATAAAATTAAAATCTTGTTTCAATATAATGTGAGAGATATAATATGAGGAAATTTGAGATCGTTTAATGCTCATAAATTCTACATCAGACAAGTCATCTTGGTATTTTCACTAAAAATGTCCTCCTATGGCGTTTAAGACTCTAAAATTTGAATGAGATAGAGAAGATTACTCAATCTATCTATAGTATAATTTTCAAACCTTTTTTCTCCACACTTCGAAAAATATGAGTTCGATAAGTTAGTGTTCTTAAATCCTCCTAAACCATACTGCACATAGCTCAGCTTGATTTTTTTTTCTATTCCTTTGTAATATGCTTCATACTATGAAATATGGGTGGTCATAAAATAAATCTCTAGGTACCTGTGGTAGAAATTTCAAACCTTGTTTCATTTTAATTTCAGAGTTATAATATGAGGCATTTAGGGTTCCTAAAACCTCTTAAAACGAGCTTAGAAAAAGGTTAGCATGGAAATTTCCCCACAACATTTTTTTTTAAATGTTTTAGAATATGAAATATATAATAGATAAAGAAGATATCTCTAGTTACCTATGGAAGAAATTTCAGCACAAAATTTGCAAAATTGGATACATGGCACGTTGTGTAAGTTTATCTTCAGTAGAATCCAAAAGAAACAAATTTTGGGAGAAGTAGACTTTGTGAAAAAAAAATTAACAAGTATACCTAGTGAGGGCATAAGAAATTAATAAGCTTGGTGAAGGTAGAAACACCAAGAAAATTTGGTGACAAAAGAACATTTGCCATACATTGTGAAGACACAACTAGACTTAGTGAAAAAGGTTTGTGCCTATGAATATTTTCAACAGAGAGGATGAGTGTATCCTACACATTGGTGCCTACAAATAAATAGAGGGGATTGGTGTCACTTGTAGGTCAGTGGATATAAAACATTAAAGGAGTTTGGTGTCACTTATATGTTGGCGCCTAAAAAAAATAGAGGGGATTGGTATCTCCTATAGGTTCACACCTAGAAAGTATTAAAGGGGATTGGTGTCTCCTACAGGTTTGTGCCTATAAATAAATAGAGGGGAGTGTTTTCCCCTGTAGGCTAGTGTATAAAAATTAGTAAAGGGTGTTAATGTCTTTTGTTGGTTGGTTCCTACAAAGGAGAGGGTATTTTTGTCTCATATAGGTTGGTTCCTAGAAATTGATGTACTAATAGGTTAGTGACTAGAATATCTTTAATAAAAAAAGTTTCGTTGTTTCCTTCGGTAAGGGTTTCCATGTATATGTTGTATTAAATTTTTAATTTATGATATTGATGTTTTATGACATTTAAATGGCATTAAATAAGTAAAAAGCATCATTATACTAATAACCACGAACTCAATATAATTGTGAAATTCAACAATTGGTATCAGAGTAGGTTCCTTCATAAGTAGTCTAGCCATTGGAAAGAAGATCTTAGAGAGGCCATGTCAATTCATGTAGGTTCAATGAAATCTCCTATGTTTGATGGACCAAACTATACATTCTAGAAGGAATGGATGAAAACTATTTAATGTCTCTTAGTGTTGAAGCTTAGAAATCTATAGTAAATGGAAGGAAAATTGATAATCATAATGTGGATGTCATGAGTTTCATTTGGAATAACGTATCAAAATTATAGTTCCATAAGGTGATTCATTTTGAAACAACAAAAGGAATGTGTTTTGAGTTGAAAAAACCTATAAAGTAGGTGACATTGAAGAAATGAAATAGAATAAGAATGTAAATATATATACTACATATGAATTAAGAATAGAGAAGTCAACTCAGAAGGAAAAAGTTATCAAAGATTAAAAGAAAGAAGAAAATATCGAAGCCTATGATTTTTCCAATGATGTATTAGATGCAAGAGAAGTGAAATATATCTCAAAGGGGTTTTAATAATTTAAAGGTAATATACTTTTGAAATGTTTTAATGTTTTAGAATAGATCATTATGCTTTTGAATTTCCATATGCAAAATTGGAAGATATTGACAATGAACAAGATCTCCTAACAATGAATTCCCAAGATGCTAATAATAAAAATGAAGATTCATATTCAAAGGAAGAAATTTAAGCTGAAGAAGATGCAAAAGAAGTGCAATCCATAACTAAGTTACTATTTTTTTGCAATTGTATAAGAATAGGTCATCTTGCATCTATATGTCCACATGTAATTTTGAAAAATAAAAGTGATAAATAAGAACATGAGGATAAGAGAAAATATTATGAGTGTAAAAAGGAAATATGTAACTAATCATAATAAAGTAATAGATATGCCCCCAGATGTGGGTGCTTTCTAGGCTAACCGAGAGACATGTGGTAGCCATGTGGACGGACACACGACGCACCCACGTGATCCTCCATTGGGATCCTCACAGTGTTAACTACTAGCATGAGATGACCATTAAATATCCCTCTGGCACGCTTAAGGCAATGTACCCGGAGGCCCTTGCATTTATCCTTGCCATGATTATTAAGCTCGTCACCCCAGTTTTCTCCTCCACATTGCATCTCGACTGTTAGCTAGCTTTGATTTTCATTGTTCTCATTGCCTTGTCTCAGGAGCATAACCTCAGCCATCCTCTATTCATGAGGGAAGCATCTCTTCCCCTGATTCCACCCCCTCCCCCCTTTTGTTAGGTGATTCTCCCCTCTGGTAGAGTATGCCTCGTCGCCATAGAATGAGGCGTCAGAGAGCTGGGGGGTGGGGCCTTCCCTCTCGACCACCTTTGTCAATCTCCCTTAACTGTGACCTGAACCTCTGCTCCTTCACCTGGAATGCGCATGAAATCCCCCCTCCTACCATCCTGAATGCACAGCTCTCCCTGTAGCTTCCCACCGCTACTCTCCTCCCTTCCACTTCTCGTAGAAAGAAATGAGCTTGTAAATCGACCATATCCCAGGAGCCAGCTTTCATCCCACGGAAGATGAAAGCCCTTCTCGTGCAACCCAATTGCAGCAGCAGTGGCGACTCCAGTGACTCTAGCGATGAAAACTTGGACCCGAATGAAGAAGGAAACCAGGAGAAGAAAGATGGCCGCAGTTTGAACCCTCCCCAGGTGCACACTGCCTCTCCACGGGATGACTTGCAGCTGGACACTCCGGTGCAGCAACCTGGTTTCCGAGCTTCGTCACGCTCTCTATCTACCAACGTGTCCAGCTTAGACACTGTGGACTATGGCTACGTATGAAAAAATCTTGGAAGAAGCTCCTTCCCCCAGCAACAAGCATGAAGTTCCTCCTTGGAGTTTCCATTTCAGCTCTTTTTAGCATATTCAAGTCTAGGAAAGCTATACTTTTCTTTTTATGCTCACTTTTGAAAAATCTCTTTACTGGTTTCCCGTTTCGGGTAGCACTTACTCTATGGTTTCTAAGGATTGGTTTTCCCTCTTGGGGCAGTCTAGCTCTTTGTAGAAAACTCTCAAATTTTCCCTCTGGAATGGACTTGTCCATCCCTAAGATGATCCTTGTAAATTTTTGTTAACTATTATATAATAGAGATAGCATTACTTAGAAAAAAAACAAAGTAATATATATGCATTTTATAATGGAAAAAAGGAATTCCTACTCATGACCATAGAGGTTCAATACACCAACAAAGAGAAATCGGATTCATAGGAAGAAGATGTTGATGGGAAGGTAGATTTTGAGGGAGAACTTTTCAGTTCCTTATAAAAGAAAAAATAGTTAGAAGAAAGAATAAAGAGTTTAAAGATCTATTACAAAAATATGAAAAAAAAACATGATTCTAATGAAGCATTAATTATCCTACTACAAACAAACCTATAAGTGGCTAATAAAATAAAGCATACAATGACATGACAACTAAAAGAGAATCAAATAAATTGTGAGAGTCTAGAAGAAAAGGTTGTATCCTTAAGAAAGGATATAGAGAAGGAAATTTCTCAATTGAATCTAAAAATTACAGTTTGTAAAAGGGGCTGAATCATTAGATAAAATTAACAATTTTTAGATATCTCTTCTTATTCAAATAGGTTTTGGATATCACGAAATTATGAAATGAAAATCAAGTTCAATGTCATTACAAGAGAAATGCAAAAAAAAATTTAAATAAATGTTAGTTTTATTAAAAAATCTATCAATGAAGAAAATAATATGAAAGAAAAGGACCATTAAATATATAATCCTAAAATTAAGGTAAAAAATAGTAAGAAAGGAAATGAACACTCATTAAGACCAAGGAATGGATTAAACAAAAAATCCCTAAGAAGTAATTTTACTTCCAATTATCAAAATCTCTTTTATGGCTATTGCTTCTCATGTAATAAATTTGGTCATAAGGAGCCCGAGAGTTAGCTCAATTGGTTGAGTCCCCATTTTCAAATCACCTTTGCTATTGATAGGCCGCATGATCAATACTATTGACACCCTTGAGGTCAATATCTTTGGTTGAGTGTGAAGGAAGTTATCCCTTCGAGTAGATCTCCTTGGTACAAGTATTCCATTGATGTAGTAGGCACTAATATATAGTGTCCATGAACCACATAGAAAAAAATGGTTATATCGTAATAGGTTATAGAGCATATGGAAGAGATAATTTTATGAGGAACAAGAGTAGGGGGCGATATAAGATCTCAAGGATTAAGGGATCATAAAAGAAAAAGGAAGCATAAGCCCATGGGGAGTAGTCCTAGAAAGAAGAAGTAAAAGGTTGTTTAACCTCATGACAAGAAGTCTAAAGAGAAAAGTTGCAAAAGAGGAAATTTTGTAGGTGAGGATATATATAAATATCCTTGAGAGGGGAAGCCTAGTTGTAAAGAAAGAAGAAGTAAGAAATACCAACAAGTATTGGTTTTGTGTTCACACATCATGGGGAGAAATTTTATCCTAAAGTAAAAACAACTCTTTCCCATTGTGATGTGGATCTTGGGAGCTGAGATCCATGGGGCTTGAAACCAAATGTGCCTTCCATGAAAATAACATGAAATAGTGATAAAAGATTATGTGAACTCAATACATCTAAAAAAAACACCAAAAAATAAGGCAATATGATAAAAACTAAATGCTTTATTAATAATAAAAAAGGAACCTTTTACACCTACATCGTGAACAATAATATTTCCTTTTGAAGGGTGGGGCCCACTATTTATATTATTTTTGGTGCCTCCCTAGGTTAAATCATTAAATACCATGGGTGGTTACCACTTTCCATTCATATCATTCCTCCCCACATAGGAATCAAAGTCCTCCATTGCATCAAGTGCCTTCACTAGAAGCTTATGTTGAATATGAGCCAACGAAAAGCAGGGGCTTTTATAGTTAACCCATAACCATGGGTTTTTGGATGATCCATAACCATATGTTGTTGAGGAGAATTTTTTTTCGTGTATGACTAATCGTCATGGGTTTGCGGTGAACCATAACCAAATGGGCCAAGTTCCAACAAAGACAATGGTTTTCTATTGTTGACCCATAACCATGGGTTTTTTGATGACCCAAAATAAATTTGTTGATGGAAAGCATGAAGAAGGGTTTTATATGGTTGACACATAAAAATGGGTTTTTGGGTGACCTATAACAATGATGAGAAATTGTCCAGGAATATAATTATCGTGTAACGTTTATGGGTATGAGATAGTTCAGTTATGAGTATACCAAGGTGACATGGGTTGACCATGCTATGATGCCCATAGGGAGTTCAAATGGCCATTACATATCTTGCTATAATTTTTTTTGAATCCATATATAAATTGATCATGATGAGTGGTAAAGCCTTCAATATTCCTTGTAGGTTGTGAAATTATGTAGAGTGAAGCAGTTGATGCTGTATTATATGAAACCGTCAAAGCTTGGGAAAAAGGTGTAGGAGCTCTCTAGATACATGAGTATGGAGAAAAGACAAGAAAGAATCCTAAAGGGTATCCACATTTCTTTCATATAGATGTAAATTCAAAAATTGTTGGTAAGTGACAAATGTCTCAACTTTAAAATATTAGACAATTAATTACATGCATAACTAGAAAATGTTGTTAAGACACAAGAAGAAACCTAAGACTAGGAAAAGAATGATGTTTGTTTTGTGAGAAGGGGTTCCATGCCATCGAGGTATAAGAGGGTGATTTTGAGGCTTCATATGGCTGTGTTGGGGTCATCAATCTAGAGTTGGACCTTAGGCTTCCCATTCTCTTTCCAAGGCAAGTTGAGCAATGATAAGGAATAACAATTTTAAGAGAGCATGATCTTATGAAGTAGGAATTATTTTGAGAGAAATGAAATCAAAATATTTGAGAACAAGTGGCCTTTGAGTCCTTACTTTATTCTTCTTCTCCAAACAACACAAACCCCTTTTCTTCCTAAGATGTTGTTATTTGGAATTTTAAGCATTCTCAACTTTGTAACACTAGCATATCAATCTTAAGCATGAATGGTCACATATGGATGTTGAGATTGTAGATTCACATATGGATCTTAAGCTTAAAGAGGAGATCAAGGATTATAGTCCCTTACATCCCAATATCCTAAAAAAATCCCACTTATATATGGAAAGTTCAACACCATATCCAAATAATGGACCCTGAGGAATATATTTAGTATCTACAGCAAAAAAATCCTTGGGCTTGAGAAAATTATCAACCATAAATATTGCATGTCATTGAGTAGAGAATTTCATCATGATGATGGGGCCATTGGTTGTCTTAAGTGTTCGAAGTGGGTTATATTAAAGAAATTCATGGAACTCTATTAGAGACACCTTGTCTTCACTTGACATCTTATTCATTAGCTTGCTAGTGATACCTCTAACGAAAAATTACGCTGGAGAAAATATATTCAGCCTACCCTTGATGGAATCCTCAAATTTATTCACTACCCCTGTGGTGTATATCATGTTGTTGAAGATATTGTACCCATCCTTCATCAAAACAATCGTGATGTTTACATTAGAAAACAATGGAGCAGATGCCTCTTCCATGCTAGTCATGATAGGTTGGCTCACCTCTACAAATGTCATGATGCAGCCCTTCTACTTAGTAAACTTAACATCCAACTTGGACCCATGTGTCACTAGACAGAAGCTATCCTTTCCACCCTTGGTATAGATGATTTTTATGAAGGCAGTGTTTCCTAGGGCCTTTTCGGTGGTCAGGTAGAGGGTGGTGTTGAGCATGGCGACATTGATGATTTAGTGGAGCGTCTTGGTGTTAAATTATTAGATCACCATGTGGAGGCTTAGGTCATGATTGATAGATGCTAGATACAGGCTACTAAGAGGGGCCAAATCCTCTAAAAAAATTCATTGGATTTATTTGATTTTATTCGCCACAAACATGTATGCTAGATGTTGATATATAATGAGTAATATTATTGCACAAAATTCATATTTCTATTAAGAAATGCTAGATATTAAATCATTCTTTTAGTGCTACACAAATATTGTCTCTTCATTGGAGTTTAATCCCATTACCAGAAAAATAATCCAACCATATTGTGTGGAAGCCATGGTAATTTTTTTGGGCTTCTTTGAAGCATTTCCATGGAATTTGATAGTTGAATATGGTCTTATCATTTTAGTAATCGTAAAATAAAAAAATAGTATGTACCCACTATAGTTTTCCTTGTTGGAAATAGGCCATGGTCTCATAAGTTGGTTGATTCCACAATTTGCAAGAATTAGTGGCCCAATAGTAGGATGGTCTTACACTGCGTGTCCACTTTTTTATAGGCCATTTTTTTAGATATAGTAAACAGGCCTTCAAACTAGGATCATTCACATCCTCGAACACCTTGTAATTATTCCTCTACAAATATATCAGCATGACTCACTCAAAAACGTAAATTTATTCCCTTAACTGCTTCATTTCAATGTTTTTTAGGCCCAACACACACTGGTCATTTAGGGACCAGCATTCACTAGCAGGTTGGACCTCTCTGGACTTGTGTTCATATTGTTAATTAAGGTTGTTATTGATGTCAATATGACACTAGTCGAGATGGAAAATTTCCTTGAGATACATGTTTCATGATGATGATGTCATAACTCTTGTTTGACAAGGATGTAATCAATGAATATGTGAAGCCACGAAGATGTCAAACCACTAACAAATAATTCCTTAGAAGTCCTTGAACTTAACCCTTGATGACATATGGAGTCATACTCTTGAATATTTCATACACTAAATGAATGAACACAATTAATGATGGAACTTGATGAAGGTTGGAAGACTAGATGATGACATGAAAGATCTTATTTGATGGTTGGATGAATACCTTGTAACTTTCCTAATGATGTTGCATATGACATATCACTGCACCATTATCTGATTACATGGATGATACACTCATTTCTTGACACTATCATGATGACGTGGATTTCCTACATGATCCTATGATGACATTGATAACAATGAAGAAGCCAAATAATGAAGAAGTCACTTTGTTCCAAACATTCCTCATCTTGTCCCAATATTTTTATGCATAAAATTTAAGGATACTCACAAAGAAAATTAAATTTTCCAGTCTTAGAGGAAATATTTCAACATGGGACGTAGACCATCTTAAAGAGGAATTTTTACTCTTTCCAGTGAGCCCTTATTTGTCCTGAAGCTCGAAGTAGTTTGTGAGATATCAGATTTTCAATTTAAAATATATATTTATGATATTGAGTTGACCTATGCTCAGGGACACTAGTCGACCTCCAAACAGGGATGTGTCTTTTTGGTTAAACTTGCATAAAAAAACCATATATATAGTTTCATACTTCATTTCCATGACCAATTTTTTGGTCAAGAAATTAATAGTTAATACGACAAGGATTAGCACCGAGGAAAGGAGACTTAGAGGTCGAAAATAAATTTTATGTTTTGGCTTAAAAGATCACACTAAACCACATTGTAATTTTTGTGAGGACCCTTAGAACTGTTGCAAATTTTTCTGAAGTTCATAGTCCACATAAATCATACCATGGACTCAGATTGGAGCAAGGGAGAGGCTTGGACTAGGCTTGTGACACAGTGCCTTGTGGTGCAGCAAACTACAACAAAAATTCAGACTTGATTGTAGTGGGAAGATAAAAATCCAGTGGAGGATCAATTATATACAAGTAAGAGGCCAAAAATTAATAGTCAAGCTCATTCAGACATCAATCTAAACACTCAGGTTACAGTGAGCTCAGACCTCCAACATATTTGGCTCATTCTAGTCTAATACTGGTGCTCGGTCACCTACAACAGATTTGTGTTATCCTGTGGCTACTTACTTATGAAATATCACTGTGTAGACAATATGCTAATGTATCTTAAGAACTCATATTTGTATGCTATATACACATCAATGAAGGGTTAAATTATGTGATTAGAGGCATTCCCTCAGACCTATGAAGACACTCTCTTGAAGCATATTTGAAGGCTCCTTGAAGAGTTCCATTGTTGGACACCAATATTCCCTCTTTTGTGGTGACATAGTTGGATTACAAAATCTCCTCATGAACTGAGATTGATGCAATGAAGTAAAATGGTGGAAAAGCTAGAGTGAAGATATAGTGAATTCAAAATCAAGAATTTTTGGAGTTGATTGAACAATGAGGAATTTGGTTAAGGACATAAAAACATTCATTGAAGACATTCTTAGATACATGCTTTGCAGACCATGTGAAGATAATATTGAAGACCATGATGCATTAGCCATCATGAGGTGACTTGGAGGATTTTTTTGGGTACCATGAAGGACATTGGAGACACCTTCATGTGAAGAGATCAAGGTTTTCATTGATGACATAACGTGTAGACTAAACTAAAGATGAATATTAACAACGCTCGTTGAAGAAGACATTGGGAGCCGTGAAATAAAAATAAGCATATATTGATGAAGTAAAGGGTTAGATCCCAAGTTTTTGAAGCCTCGAAAATACGAGGTTGGTGCCTTGTAGAATAGGGTTGGAGCCCTAGAGGATCGGAGTCCTAAAAAACTAGGTCGGATCCTGAACCAGAAATAGGGTTGGAGCCCTTGAGGTTGGTGTCTCAGAATTGACAAGGTTGGAGCCTTGGAAGTAAAATTTAGTGCCTGGAAAATACAATTTGTAGGGCATGAGATTGAATATCAGTGCATTCATATAGGGTTGGAGCCCTACATATATTATACTTGATTTATTGCAAAAAATAAATTAATAAAATAATTTATTCTTATTTTTCATTTGGTGTTCTAAATATAAGTGAACTAATTTGTAAAAGTAAAAATTGAAAATAAATACTAATTCACCCCCCTTCTCAGTATTTCCAATAGATATCCAATGTTTTTCTCCTTACTGGGGTGCGCGGATTCTATAAATTCAAGAAAAATAAAAATAATCCCAAAGCTTCCTCTTCTAGAAGGTTCCAGAGGTTGTTCTAACTATTTACCTTGGATAAAAGTATCGAATCCTATCCTATCATACCTTGGATATTTCACCTCTTATCCCTCAAGCTCATCCTCCCATCATCAATGGATCTCAAGCCTAAATTTAGAAATGGATAAGAATTCCTAACCTACCATCCTCTCCTATATATTTACTTCCATCCACAAGCTAGAGGTTCACTTTTGGACATAGATTCTACCTTATCTTTCTACTCTGAGAGTCATTATACCATGAATTATAGTGACATAGAGGTACACTTCATGGCAAGGAAGGACAAGTCAACTTGGAGAAGCTATTCTACAAGATTGACTCCTATATTTTCTTATAACTCTCACCATTTCTATTAATAAAAAGAGTGCATTATTTTCTTATATGTGATGTTATGATTTCATATATTTCGATGTCACGTTGATCCATTGAATAAATTGATTAGATATTGGTGAGCCTTGGTATTGCACCAAGAGTGTTGCAACTCCCAAAGGCTACTCAACTTTACTTTATCAACCCGGGGTTCATACAAACTTGGAGGTGACAATGTTATATGCATAACATATGAGTTCTACTCATGCCATCCTCTTTTCAGTTCTACAATGAGGTGCCTACGAAAGGAAGCATGTCACACTTATGAATGAAATCTAAGGCTTGAAATAAATCATGACCATTACTCTATCAACAGGGAAATAAACTATTCTAGATCATAATGATTCATCTAGCTATCTGTAAGAAAGAGAAAATCACACTTAAGCTAATGCAAGAAAGAAAAATAAACTAAATGACATTCATAATTTAGATTTCTTAATTTAACTTGCAGAAAGAGGAAACTAATCTAGGCACAAATGCTGACCCAAATTACTAATTTAGTTCTATTTATATTATGCTTAATAATGCATCTATCCATGAGCTAATCACACTTTTAAATGACTCTATTTTGCAACAAAAGAAGGAGGCGTTGAGGTGACCTAAGAGGGTCCCTCACTCAAGGTTTCAGAGCTGAAGATGTGGTGCAGGTTGTGCTAGGCATAGATGAGGTGAAATAGTGATTTTGGGGTGAGGGATTGAGTGGTGGGCACTAATACAAAATCTCCTACGCTATTTCTTGTAGTGGTACAAGGTATCGTGAAACGCTACATGAAGCATGCAGAGGGTAGTTTGAGGCTAGAAATGGTGAGGAAAGGGTTAGGATAGGTGGAATTAAGTTGGATCTAGGTATATGAAGGGTACCCAACCCATTTTTCTAGCTCATAACTCCTCACAAATACCTTCTTGTATCTCCAAGGTGGATCTCAGTGTTGTGGTGGAGATTCCCAAAAATTGGGTTGAATGTGACTTGGATGGAAGTTGGTTAATGAAGGGTGGAGAATGAATCGAATGGTGTTGGGAAGTCCTCTGCTACTCTATTCAAACCTACAAGAAAACTACCTATTCATGCATTTATCATTGACAAATCTATCATAACAATGGTGGAAAAGGTGAGTTGAATTTAAATAAATATACTTATGCATTTGAAATAGAAATCTACCTCTACATCTACATGTACATTATAAGAAAAAGAAACCTATCTAAATTTTACAAGAAATGATAAAATAAAGGCAATTTTGTTATCTAGTGAAGGTCTTCCCTCCTCAAGCTTCAATGGAAGAGGTGAGAGAGGGAGGCTTTAACACACTGTTTTGATATTTTATAAAATAATGAACATGAAATGGAAATAGATTAACTAATACAACATGAAAGAACAAAAAATTACATAAGAGATACTAAGGCCAATGGATTAGTCCCTAACCCACAAGCTTAGTTACCTAAAACTAACTATGTGGAGAAGAAACCAAATCATCATTTTATTTCATAACCAATATTGTACATAATATATGAAAGTCAGAAATGTCTAATACAAGAGCTAACAATGCTCTAGATAAATCCAAAAATCAAATCCTAGAGTGCTCTTGCTCTACCATATTTATCCTAGACGGTATCTACCAACAAATCCATAAAAATTAGGTGTTTTTCCCCTTGGGACTCAAGAGAAGTGGAGCTTGGATCCTATTGATCTTCCACTTGCTTTCCATTCTCCTATTTTGAGTTGTTGGAGGAGAATATCAAGGAGATATTCGCTGCCTTTAGGAGTCAATGAGGTGGTAAACCCTCCTAAAATCACTCCTTGGTGTCTACTCTAAGCCTTTATTGTGAAATATTCCTAAAAAATGTCATATCCTCCTTATTTTCCTACATTTAAACCACATTAGGATTAAAAGTATGACAACCCTAAATACACCATCCTCAATATGAAACATATGACAATAATGAAACTAAATGTGAGAAAGAGAGAATAATTAGATAAAACAGTGACAATTAACCCCTCAAAATGTACCTAACGGTGGTGCTCATCATCACCCCGCTACCAAATGGTTGCTCATCCATTAAGAAAATTTGTGATTTTTCCTCATTTATTTTTGTGCCCTTGTGGCCTCTCTGACATCCCAAGGAATCATGGAAGGACTTCCCTCAGGAGGGTATAATCTTGCACTAATTTCTACTTCCCCCCATTTTGTGTTCTCTTCAAATTGGTCATTTCCTTCACCCGTAGCAAAGGTGGAACAAGTTTTAATCCAATCGATTGGATCTTCATTGTTTGCATGGCCTTCTTGTACAAAGGTCCCCTTTCTAGGGAAACACTCAATATTTTTGGAGTACGATACTCCATGTTTCTTAGGCTAAGTGGGAATTCATTCCATCTTCTCTAACATGCCATCACACACTCCTCTCCCGACAATCTAGAAATGTCATCACAGTGTGCAATTTCCCATGATTGGGTGTTGAGGTATTTATCTTCAAGGTTGGCATCATTGGTTATCATTAGGTGATTATTTATTACCCCTCTAGGGTTGAATAGAATTTCCCTGATATGGAGAGGCTCTTTGGTTTCCATCCTCATCACCTTTTTTACCTCCTCTTCCCTGGCCTCTTCATTTTCCATCCAAGAAGCTAGGGCCATGTGTTTCATATCCCCAAACCTAGAGTTAGGGTTCCGAATGTTTAGATGAATCAAGATAAGATTATGCATATAAAATTCTGCCAGTTTGGCCTTATTCTCTATATTGAACTGATCGAAAAAATCAATAAATTACCTATAATTCCAGAAAGGTAATGACCCATATTATTTCTTCAGGTATATGGCATAAGGGTTGGAGGGATTCTTATGTTTTATTTCATCTATTCACATGTTTTCCATGGTGGAAATATAATTTTCCTCCTACTGCAATTGGACATTTAATATTACATTCTCTGCTTATGCCTCTTATAGCTTCTCATATAGCAATACCTCCATAAGTCTACCATCAACCAAAAATCTCCCCATCTCATTGAGTTTCTCTTCCATGATCCCTACATATTTCACATTTTTAGTTTTTTCAATTTGCATCCAGTGGTGTGTGTGCGATATCTCTTTATCTATATCATAGAACAGGAGGACTAAGAACTTTTGAGGGATCATATTTCCTCCATCAATGAATGTGTAATAAGAGCTCAGGTTTTCCTATGGGCTAGGATGTGTAATTTCGATAATGTATTTTGGGACAATTTTTGGAGAGGCAGGCTCTTCCTTTGGATGTTCTTCTTTCTTTCCTTTGGCATCCTACCCTTCAATTTCTCCCTCATTTTCATCACTTTGGCCCTTCTACCCTTCCGAGGGTGCCTTGTTCTCATCCCCTGTGACTTTTGTCTATTCCTGTAGCACATTTCTTGTTTCTCGTAACATTTTCTGAGTTTCTTATAGAAAGCTCTGTTTTTCCTGTGGAAAACCCTCTTTTCCTTCCCACCCCTTATTTTATTACTCTTGAAGGTATGTGTGGGTTGGTACTTGTTTCAGGGATGCTAGCCTTGAAGAGTGTCTTCTTATATAGGTCACAAGTTTCCTTTTAGGTGAAGTGACCTCTTGAATATTTTGCTGCTCTGGCCCTATTTCTTCGCTCTTATTGGGTGATTCTTCAATTGTGATTGAGCTCTTGGTTGGCGTTTGATGTCTCCCTTGTTTCATCCCGGCCCTTGTCCTGGTCTTGAAGTACATGGGGGTCTATATTTTTCTCTTTTCCTTCAAAAGGGTATTTAGAGTGGATAATGTGGCAACCACTTCCTTTTTATTGGTTCTTGGAGAAAGGTTAGTTTGTTGAGGAGAGATATCAGTGCTCAACTTGGGGTCTAACATCTCTTCCTCTCTTGTCCTTCCTTCATTTTATTCTTCTTTCTCTTCCTCCTCCTTTTCATCTTCTTCTCCTTTTTCATATTTCTTTTCCTCATCCTCTTTCCCTTCATCCGCTCCTATATTTTCTATGGGTTCTTCCTCTATTTCCACTTCCTCTTCTTCCCTGATACCTCTTTCTCCAAGGCTATAGGCAGGGGTTTTTCTAGGAGTGATAGCTTGTGTCTCAATGAATGCTTCTCGTTCCATGTCTATGAAGGTGGAAAAAGGTACATGGATGTTGAGTCTGTTGAGAGAATATCCCACTATGAGTTTAATGATACCATGGTGATTGGGTGAGATAGTTGTTGATTCTTTCTCTTCCTTAACCTCTAGGCCATATCTTTGATTAAATGTAGGAGGAAATACAGGATGTTTAGTCTCTTTTCTAGGGGAATATCTCCTTTGAATCTAATCTCATGCAATAATATGAAATGGTATCCATATACCACAATTATTATTCCCTCATAGGAAATATATCTCATGATATGATATGCTATCTCATCCCATCAGTAAGGGAGACTTTCCCTTCTCACCCCATCCTTATCTTCAATGTATTCTTTGTTAGGCAGAAATAAAATATTCTTAGAGGCAGTGCTAGAGGTAAGGTTGTGAATCTACTAATAAGCTTAGGGGTTATGGTAATTTCTAGCCCTATAACCACTATGGTTTCCCTATCATCTCCTTGGGACTGCAAGGATACTGAAAATTATTGAGCCACTTCATAAAAGCCTTTGAGTAGCTCAAATAACCATATCCATTGGTGATTTCTAAAGATTTCAACCACATGAGGGTGTAGTCTGATTCTTTTTAAGTCTGTGGGATCCCTTTTATTAAAACCTCCCCCCATATTCTGACTATGTTAGAGAGATGGTTGTATGACTTGTATCCAAAATCACTTGTGATATGGGACCTAAAAATTTTCAACTTAATACAAACTGTGATTTTCTTACCTCTACTTCTCTGAAAAACCTCATAAATTTCTGAATTATTTCTTGACTGTGTGTAATTTTTCATGAAAAACTTGGTGGGGTGATTTCGACTTACCTATACAAATATGATGTTTTCTTACTTTAAGGATGGTGTTGGGGTGTCAATATACTATGAAGGTGGCTTTCATGACACTTTCTAGCACTCTCTCGCCTTCCTGGAAACATCTTGTAGCACGGGCTTGCATGAGAAACTCGACCGTAGATCAAAGCTGCTCGGTGGCTCCTGTCTCCTTCCTACTCTAAATGATCCCAAAATTCACAGTATAATGATGGAGAATGAGCCACATTACACCCTTTATTCCAAATCAATCGAGCTTGGAGCGTAGTGCTGATGTGGATTTGGCATGAGGTTTCCTCATTTGGACCATTGGTCCCACTCGAGCAAATCATTCCCAAATACCACAGAATCAACTCCAATTCCTCGTGATCTCCCCCCTAGTTGATATGATAACTCCATGTGGCACAAAAACCCCAATAAATATTTACTTTAAATCTTCGACGATGGCCAAGTTAACTAGCCAACTTTCTTCCTATTAAAATCTATATTCTTGACATTAACTCATTTGAGACAAATGATGCATAGCGAGACAGCGAGGGAGCCATACTTAATCCTACCTGATGTTGATGAGTGGCAGGATCCTTTGATGCAGGTAGCTAGAGTATGGTGATGGTCATCACTGATTTTTTTCCTTTGCTGTGTTTTTTTTATTTATATTTTTATTTATTGAGTGAGCATCTTATTTTTCTAAGTGAGCTACTTATTTCTTCTGCTTGTTGATTCTTTTTTAGGTGCCTCATGGAGACCCTTAGGTGATGTGGCTAGTGTGGCCTAATTTTGGAGTCATATGGTGATCATACCGAGCCATCTTCATCATCTACATTGTGATTACTTGATGTGTGGGTTGCATGCACATAATGACTATAGGAAGTGGTCATATTCTTGTAGTAGTCCCCTTATTACAGTTTTGGAGCTCCACAGAGCTAAGGAATGAATAAAAGTGGTGTAAGGATGCTAGACATGGTATTAGGAAGTGAATAGAGTGGTGAAGTGGAGGAGGATATTAGAGGAGATTCCCTGTGTGAGTATTTAGCTAAGCTAGGTCACAATGGAAAAATTGAGGGTTTAATGAGTGAATATTTATGCATGGAGTGGAGTGATGGTTAGGAGTGGTAGGTATAGGTAAAAAAAAATTTCATGTATTAATAATGGTTAGGTTGCCTTGGTTGAGCTCTTTCCTCCTCAAATGACTTTCCTCTAGCACTACAATAAATCCTATAGCAGCCTATGAAATCCTATAGCACTACAGAGAGTAAGAAAAACATGGAATTTTTGCTCACCTGGAGGGAGAAATGGATAAATGGATGCATACTGGGATTGGAAATGGAGTGGATAGGTAGAAGAGATAGAGAAGGAGAGAAGGGATGTTGTTTCATTTGCCTAAACTATCCTTGATGAGAAACCTATAACACAAAAGTGGGTTAGTGCATAGGTATTGTTTCATACCTTTTTCCTTTTCCCTTTTTTTTCTTTTTTTTTCTCTTTTTTTTGAAGAGAGGTGGGCTACCTCAGTAGATATTTTCAAACCACAAACCTTCCTTGGGTGCCTCCAAAAGGTTTTCACCCAAGGATCTTTTATTTTTCTATTTATTTTTCTCTCTTTCTTTGCTCCAAGATTCCCTCATGGAGGCTTTCAACCTAGGAGTTGGCCTTGGATGGCTCAAAAAGGTTTTCACCCAAGCCTCTTTATTTTCTCTCTCTCTCTCTTTTTTCTTTATAGGAAGGTGAGGGCCTGGAAACTATGGAGCTTCCAATGATATTCACCTCCATGTTTATTCAATTGATAAATTTAGCCTTAGACAGGGGCTTCTTGTACATTTTTAGTAGGTAACCATTGAAAAGTAGAGGGATCTCCTCCTCATCTATGGTTCTAATCTGAACAACCCCATTTTCATGGAATTTATGCACTTGATAAGGTCCTATCCACTTGGTCATTCTATTTCCCGCGAAATCCTTGAATATAGAGACATAGAGCAATGCCCAATCTGCTTCCTGAAATTCCTTTTCTTTTATGTTCTTGTCATGCCAAACATTCCTTTCCAGTTGGATTACCTCTATGTGAAGGAGTGCCCATATTTTGAATTCATCCCATCCATTAAGTTGCATAAACCTTGCTTGTTGTGCCTATGTAATGTCCAAGTCCAACTGAGATGCCATCCTCAGGGTGTTATACTGAAACTCATTGGAAAGAAAATATTTTTCCCCATAAACTAGATCATAGGGAGTAAGACATGTGGTTGTCTTCTAGGTTGTATTGTAACCCCAAGTGGCTTCCACCAATAAGTGTGCCTTATATTTCCTGCTGTTGCTCACAACATTGGTGAGGATGTTTTCAAAGGCTCTATTTGTCACTTCCACCTAGCCATTTTCTTGAGGATGATAGGCAATGGAAGTCTTGTGCTTTATCTTGTGCTGCCTCATGAGGTTCTCAATGCTATGAGATGTAAATTGAGTCCCCTTATCAATGACTTCATCTCTGATCAGGGGGATAAATTTACATCTCATATCATTGAGAACCTCATGAGGCAACATAAGATAAAGCATAAGACTTCCAATATCTCTGGGATATCGAATATAATATAACACATTGTCTCTCAAAATCTTAGCTACATTCTCTTCTGTTGTTGCCTTCATATCCCTTGTTTTAGCCCACTTGGTCAAGCAATTGGTGCAAATTATGATATACCTCTTCTACCCGGATGGTGGATCAATGAGTGAAATGAAGTCCATGCTCCACTTTTCAAATGACTCTAAATCCACCTAAAGTTACAAAGGAATTTCATCCCTCGGTGTAGGTCCCCACATCATTTTACACTGATCACATATACTGGTGTATCTCTTGGCATCTTTCCGGAGAGTAGGTCAATAGTAGCCTACTTGGAAATCTTTAAAGGTTTTCCTCCTAGCAGAAAAATGACCCCAACAAGGACCATCATGACATGCTGAGAGAATGTGAAAGACCTCCTCTTCCCTCACACATATTTTAAGCATTTGATTGGGACCCAATTTGAAGAGATTGCCACCAATCCAAGTGAAAGGGACACTTTTCATAATAATCTTGCTCTTTTGTTTGGATGAAAGGTTTGGAGGTAACCTCTTAGGAACCAAGTAGTTATATATGTCAGAAAACCAAGTAGAGAGTGTTGAGATAGCAAATAGATGTTCATCCAGAAGTTGATCATCTGCCATTCCTTCCTCATATGCAGATAAAGTTAGTCTTGATAATACATCTTTAACAACATTTTTCTTTCTTAGTTTATCAACAATTGTCAAATCAAACTATTGTAATAACAACAACCATCTAATTATTCTAACATTAACATACTATTTATTCATTAATTACTTTCTGGTTGCATAGTCAGTATGTACAAAGGTTTGATAACCAGTAATGTAATGCATGAACTTGTTTAAGGAATGGAAAATGGCTAAGAGCTCATTTTCAATGACAATATAGTTAAATTAAGCTTTGGAAAGATTCTTTCTAATAAAATAAATGCCATACACTAATTTGTTTTATAATGTTCCTAAGACTTGCCCCATAGCTTTATCTAATGAATTTGTGTGGATGTAGAAAGGAAAATACCAATTGGGACCTTGAAGAATGGGGGAAATGGTTAGCTTTTCCTTGATGAGAAAAAAAGCCTCCTAACAGAGAATAGACCAGAAGAACTCATAATCTTTGGCCAACAATGTGAATAATGTCTAGGCCACTTTCTTGAAGTCCTTAGTGAACCTCCTATAGTATTCAACCAAACCTAGGAAAATTTTTACATGTCTCTACTTTTGAGGAATAGGCACCCTTTCTATGATGGTGTTTTTGTTTGGGTGTACATGTATTCCTACTTGTGATATTGAGTGGCCTAAGACTATCCTTGCCCTTTTTAGAAATTCACACTTTTCCAGACTTAGGGAGAGATGAAATTCAATGCACTTTATCAATACTTTTCCTAGATTGGAGAGAGCCTCCTAGAAATCATACCCATAAGGTGTGAAATTTCCCATGTATATCTCCAAAAAGTCATGGACTATTTTAGAAAAAATGCTTAGGAATTCTCTCTAGAAAGTAACAGGGGCATTTTACAATCCAAAGGGAAGGAATCTATAAGCGAAAGTACCTCAGGTACATGTGAAAGTGGTCTTGTCCTGGTCCTCAGGGCTAGTTTGGATCTAGTTATACCCATTGAACCCATCGAGGAAAGGGAAAAAATTCTTCCTTGGAAGACCATATAGGACTTGATTAATGAATGGAAAGGGGAAATGGTCCTTCTTAGTGGCTTTGTTTAGTTCTCATTAGTCAACACATATTCACCACTTTCCATTTTTCTTTAGGACTAGAACAAGAGGAGACACCCACTCACTGTCTGATATGGGGTAGATGAAACCTCCATCTAGTAAATTTTGTAGTTCATCCTTCATTATGTCCTTTAGAGCTAGGTTCATCCTCCTTTGGGGTTGGCGAACAGACTTGCATCCATATTTAAAATAAATATGATGTGTGCAAACTAAGGGATGCACCTCTTTCATGTGTTTGTAGTCCCAAGCGAAAGCATATAAGTTTTCCTTCAAGAGCTAACATATTTTATCTTCTTATTTGGATGAGAGGGATGAGTTAATCTTCCAGGATTCGCTCACTAGGTCATCGAGTGGAATGGTAGTGGGAGGTTGGCCTTTAATGATGTGGTTGATGAGATCATCCTCATGGGGTTGTGACCATCGAAGAAAAATATCTATGGTACAAATGGGGTAGGGTGTGGTACTGTACACTTCATCTTCTTCTTCTTCATCCTCCAACCAAAATGATAGGTTATGGTCAATGGAAGCTTGGGGAGGAGGATATAATACCAACTGTTCGGACAAGTTACTATTCTTTATAGTGATGCTTCTAGCCATGGAAATGATATAAGCATCAAAAGTGCCCAACCAATGTCTTCTTAAGATAATAGGGTATCCATTAAACTTGGTTTTTGGATGAAGGACTCAGAAATATGTGGGGTACTCCCAAGAGTCGATTGAGACCATAACATCATCAAAAATTCCTTTGAGAGCTACTATAGATCTATTTTCAAGTAGAAAAATAGTGGTGGTATTTCTCAATGCTCTTTAGAGGTTGAGTTTAAGCATATTTTCCTTGGTCATCACATTTATGGTAGCCCTGCGATCAATTCTAGTGTGGGGGACTATGACATCATCGATGTGTACATCTACTACTAGACTTCTGGGATGCAGGTACTTCGGAAAGATCACCCTTCCCAGCATTAATTTGGTCAACTATCCCACAACATTGATGGTGGGGGTGTCTTCATTCTTTCCTAGGTTTCGTAAAGAACTTTACTTTGATGAACCTACTGTAAATAGGGACATCCTTAATGGCCTCAAGAACATGTATTTTCACACAGATATTTGTTAGTTCTCCTATAAGTTCAATTTCTTCTAGGGTGTGCTAACTAGGGTGGATTAGGTGCTGATGAAAAGGAGTTTGATTGGTCTGAGTATTGATGTCTTTCTTTTCCTCCTTAACCTTTGTAGGTGGATATGGAGAATTATTGTCTGGGAGTACTCTTCCAGACCCGAGTTTGATCTCATGTATCTCCATAGCATAAGTTGGATATGATGTTTCCCCACTGTAAACTTATTGTGACTGTTTTTAGCTCGGGTTAGAATTAGGCTGGGAAAGCATCTAAGGTATCTTAGGTGGACGAGATTGCATGATTTGAGGTTGATGTTCGGTTTGAGGAAGTAAAGCAGGTGGTTGGTTGTGTTAGGGACTCCAACCTTGTGATTGGCTGCTCCACTGAGGTGGTTGGTGAACATACAACTAGAATGGTTGGTTCACAGGCTGAGGGTGATATGGAGGGGTTTAAGTCCAAGTAGGATGTGTAGGCTATGATGGAGAGTGGATGTGTAACAATACTTCATAGGTGCATTCTGGTTTGTATGATATTAGGAGTAAGGTGCACCTTGCATGACCTGCTGATATGACAAAGGCCCTTAAGGCCTCCTCTGATTTATGAAATAGAGTTACTCTGGTCCTCCTTCCCCACCTTTATATCCAACTTTGAGCCCAGGTAAGGAGGGACACATATCTGTGGCATGATACTCTTCATAGACTAAGAAAACCTCTATGGCATTTAAGCGACATTCATTTCGAGGGTGTTTTCTTGTACATCTAGGGAAAAATATATTGAAGGCCCTCTTTGCTTCGTCTTTCTTCGTCTTGATCCACATTATGTCCATTTTCAAAGAAAAGGTGAGCAACATCTCAATTTTTAAGTCCTCCAACATATTTCCATTCTCATGCTTAATGGTGGTGGGAGGGAAAGTGGTGTTGCTCATGCTTTGGCTAGCTCTACCTTTCTTCCTTGTTAACCTCACTATCATGTGAGTAAAACAATTCTATGTCGAAATAGTTAAATTAATTATTATCATGAAAGTTGGGATTTAATTCTACCTTTCTAGATTGGGTTTTTTCCTCATAGTTAGGATTCAATTTAGGCCTAGTTGGTTGAGAGGTTCTGTCCAACTAGTTAGGATCCTAGATTAGTTTTTGGTTGAGATATTTTCTCAACCAAAATTTTCAAGATAGATGCACTATATTGAGACAAAATTCCTCATGTATTTATATGTAAAATAAGAATTATTTTAATAATGATAATATGAATGTAAAATGAGACTCTCATGCCTTTTCCTCCATGCTTGCTTTGTGTATGATTTATTTTTTGCAAATGTGGAGTGATAAGGGAAATTCATTGTTCTAATCCAAAGTAATGTTTTACTTTGACAGAGATTGAGTCAGAGAAAATCTAGTTTTGAAGACAATTTTCTTCCAAGGAGGTATAGAAATTTAAGAATATTCCATGACGATTTGAATTTTTATGTACTCAAAATTTAATAGACATATTTTTGCAGTGTTGAAGTGTCTTAGACCTGCCTAAAATTGATTAAGGGGATCTTAGGTACACCATGAGTATGATGGTGCATGATTCTTGATGTTACTTATGTTTTGTGTCTAGTTTTTCCACTCTCTTTGTAAAATGGTACACATGGAGTGCACAAAAATTAAGGAAATTCATGCACACAATAAATTCTCTCCGAGTTCATGTAATCAAGAAAACTACAAGCAATCAAGAAGCTGCAACACATAACCAAAAATATCAAGTTGTTAACATCCGCATTAAAAAACGACTCTACATCATCAATCAAATTCACTCAAGACAATCATGTTAATGAAGCTTGCAACTAACATATTCCAAGGAAAAGAATACATCAACATTCAACGAAAATAGGTCTTTTTGTTACTTTCAAATAAATTTATTTTTTGTAAGTAAGTTTTTAATCAAATTAAAATTGAGTGGAATTGTAAGGGTGCATTATTGGTTGAAACTAACACCCAAGTTTTGAATTGATAGAATGACAAGTGAGTCAATTCTCTTCAACTGAGTCGATTAAGCCTAGTGAGTTCATTTTTTTATGTGAGTCATTAAAATCAGTAAGCATTTATCTTGGGTGCATTTTCAACAACCTTCTTTTGATCAATTAAGTCAGTGAGGTCAAGAAAGTGCAATGTTCACAACATCAAGCAAGGCAGTGTGAAGTTGACTAAAGCATTCACAAATTTCAAGAAAGCATATGTTGGAGCAACACTCAATCAGGAAATCCAGTACCAGCAAGCATGTCAAAATGGGTAAAGGTGGAAAACATATTGAAAGTGCTGAGCTAGAAATTAAAGAGTTAAAAGAGTGCAATTATGAGTTACAAAATACAATTGAACTACTGGAATGGAAGTTGAAGCAGAATCAAAACTTAATTTATCAAATGACCAACACATTAGAAGAAACAAAATACTTTTAAATTGAGCTTTAGATGAAAGAAAAACTCATTAATGCACTCCAAATTATGTTAAGTGAAAAGAAAGATTTAATAGACGCATAATATACAAGGAAGTTAAATGTGTGTTTTGACATTGAAGACCTCATCCAGCAAGTTGATGAAAATTTTGATACACTTGATCTAATCCACCAAGTTTATGTCAGTTGCGACACAAGTGATTTTATCCAACTAGTTGTACTACTTAATGATGCAACGAGTAGTACCAAAGATCAAATTGATCAATTCGATGCAACACGTAAAACCAATGAAATGTTAATGATTGATGCACATTGTGATATAGAATATTTAATAAATCAAGGATAGAATGTTAATAGTAGTAACATGTGTGAATAAAAACAAAAGGATGATCTTTCCAAGAAAGTGATAAGACGTTGGGAAGAAATCTCCTTCAACAAATATCGACATGGCCTAGGTTAAAACAAAGACAATAGTTGGTATGTTCCAAATTACTCACAACCGGTGCACTTTGTAAGTGCAGGCATTCTATACAATGGTCATAATAAGTATAACCATTGTAAGCGAAATGGCCATATGGAGATTACATTTTTGACCTCCATCCTTGTCACCATTGTGGCAAGAAAAATCATTCATCAGAAAGACGTAGTAAGTGAAATAAACCACCCAGAGTGAAGATAAATTATGCATGGATTGATCCTTGGAAGTGGTCATCTACAGTCCAACAATTTTCTATGTGTTACCAAAGGATTTAGTCCCACATGAAGATAAATTTTCGAGTTCAATGAAGATGGTGAAACTCTCCTACATCTAAAGGGGGGGAGTCCAAAAATGAAATGACGATGATTGTCACTCCATTCAACTAACAAAGGGGAAAAATGATAATAGAATTGAATGTGGTTTTCAGACTGAAAGTTTCGACAACATCTACAAAGAAACAGTGAGAAATTTTCGATAGCATCAACAAAAACAACAATTATCCATTTTTGACATCATCAGCTAGTGGGAAATCATCATCAGTAGCTAGTGGGAAGTCAATATCAACATATCCAGTGGGCAGTCAACATCAAGTAGCCAGTGGGAAATTTCAACATCAAAAAAATTGCTATTAGGAGTTACCAATATTTTGTCAGTGGAAAATAAAATTCGTCGGTGGGCGTCATCAATATTTTTTCTATGGACAAAGCATATTGATTGAAAGAAAAGGATAGATGGATACTTTTGTAGCTTGGCACGTGATGAATTTTTCAAGAAAAATTCAGATATGAATCATACCTGCAGTTGACTCATGTTCTCTTGAGATTGAATTTTTTTCGGCATCCAACTTTGCCGATTTTTCAGGCAGTATGTTTTCATTGAGGATCAACAATTTCAGCATGAGAACTTCGAATATGGTTCCTAGTTATTATTTTGGACTTATGATTGATGAGGGGAATGTTAGACTCACTCTCATGTGAGTAAAATAATTCGAAGTCCAAAATAATTAAATTAATTATTATCATGAAAGTTGGGATTTAATTCTACCTTTCTAGATTGGATTTGTTCCTCATAGTTAGGATTTAGTTTAGGCCTAGTTGGTTGAGAGATTCTATCCAACTAGTTAGGCTCCTAGATTAGTGTGCGGATGAGATATTTTCTCGGCCAAATTGTCCAAGATAGACGCACTATCTTGAGACAAACTTACTCATGTATTTATATGTATCATAAAAATTATTTTAATAATAAAAAATATGAGAGTACAATGAGTCTCTTAGGCCTTTTCTGCCATGTCTGATTTCTCTATGTATTTGATATTTTTTTATAAGCATTAATTTTGGTTAATTATTCTACATTCCTCACTACCCCAGAGTGGTTTTTGAAGACATTTGTTATGTATTCAGAAGGAAGCTGGTAGATGTCTCCTATAGACAACATATTAAGGGCTTCTATCACCTCCTTCCTGATCCCTCAAAGAAGTACCAATTTGAGTGATCTGGGATCGAGGGTTCATTTTGATATTTTATAATTCAACTAGAATATTTCTCCATAATACTCTAGAGATTCATCAGGTCCAAGAGTCATCCTAAATATCTCATCTTTGGTTTCTTTGGATATGTATTAGTCCCTATATTTTTTGTTGAGGGACTCTTGCATCTGTGCCCATGTAGTGATGTTTTTTTCAAGCAATTCCATGAACTAGCACAAGATTTCACCCTTGAGGGTGGATGGGAATAGTTTTAGCTTCATGTCATCTGAGGCATAGTCATAGGTCCTACATATAACAACAAACTCGAACATGAATGTGTCACGATCCTTAGAAGTAAGTCCATGGAAATTTGGAAGGGTTGATGGACTGATGTTCTTCATTCTAGCCTTTCCATCTATTTCTATAATAGGAAAGACTCCTTGGGTCCTAGTTTCAGCCATGGCTTGGATTGGTGAAGCAGGCTCCTCAAGTGAAGCAAGTTCCTCTTCTTATACAATAGGATCTTAAAAGTTTTCAAGTGGTTCACCTATGGTTTGTTCAACGTCACATTCATTGAATAAGAGTGAAGGCTGACTATGTGGGGATGTGGGTGTTTTTCATAAGAATGTTCCTTGGTTTCACGTACTCATACGAGGCATGAAATTCAAACCATTTTTTTACTTTTCAATATTTTAGCACTAAATGTAAAATAAAAGCATATAATAATGCTAAATTATAATGAAAACATCTACTTAGACACCTCCCTAACAACGGTGCCAAAAATTGGTGAGGCATGGTATTCCACCAAGAATGGTGAAACTCCCAGAGGCTGCTCAACTTTACTTTATCAACTCGTGGTTTGTACAAAATTGGAGGCCACAGTGCTATATGTACAACATATGAGTTATAATCACTCCATCCTCTTATCAGTTCTACAATGTGGTGTTACTGCTAGGTTTTATTCTATGAAAGGAAGTTTGTCACACTTCTGAATGAAATCTAAGGCTAGAAATAAATCTTGACCATTACTCTATCAATACGGAAGAAACCATTCTAAATCATAATGATTCATCTAACTATCTGTATGAAACATAAATTCACACTTAAGCTAATGAAATAAAGGAAATTAAACTAAGTTAAATTCATAATTTAGATTGTTGAATTGAACTTGAAAAAAGGGGAAAATAATATAGGCACACATGTTGAACCAAATGAGTAATTGAGTTCTATTTATATTATGCTTAACTACTATGCTTAATAATGCATATATTCATGATCTAATCACACTTTTAAATGACTCTATTTTGCAGCAAAAGAAGGAGGCGTTGAAGTCACCTAAGAGGTTCCATGACTCAATGTTTCAGAGCTAAAGGTGTTTTGGAGGCTAGGCTAAGCCTAAATGAGGTGAAATAGTGATTTTGGGCTAAAGGAGTGAGTGGTTGGTGTTGCTACAAGATCTTCTACAAGATTTCTTGTAGTGCTACAAGATGTCCTGAAATGCTACAGGAAAGAGGTCGAGGGTAGTTTTAGGCCAGAAATGACAAGGAAAGGGTTATAAGAGGTAAAATGAAGGTGGGTATCCAACCCCTTGTTCAAGCTCATAAATATTCAAAAATTAGCTCTTGCACCTCCAGGGTGGCTCTCGGTGTTGTGGTGGAGATTTCCCAAAACATAGTTGAATGTGACTTGGATGGATGTTGGCTGATGAAGGGTGGATATTGAATGTAATGGTGTTGGGGAAGTCCACCTCTACTAATTTGTTAACAATTGCAATCAAACTAACTGTTCATGCATTTATCATTGACAAATCTATCATAACAATGGTGGCAAAGATGAGTTGAATTTAAATAAACCTAACTATGCATTTTAAACAATATACCTTTGCATCTACAACATATCAATGATAAGAAAACAAACCTATCTAAATTTTCCAAGAAATCATAAACTAAAATAAATTTTGGTTTGTGGTGAAGATCTTCCTCCTCAAGCTCCATTGGAAGAGCTGAGATAGGGAGGCTTTAGCACACAATTTTGAGATTTTATAAGCTACTTAACATGAATGGAAATATATTAACTACTACAATATGATAGAACACACAAGTACATAAGAGAGACTGAGGCCAATGGATTGGGCCCTAACCCACAAGCTCAGCTCCCTGAAACTAACTTAGTGGAGAATAAACCAAATCCTCATTTTATTTCATAACTAGTGTTGTACATAACATAAAAAATTCATAAATGTCTAATACAAGAGCTAAGAGTGCTCTAGCTACATCCAAAAATCGAATACTAGTGAGCCCTTGATCTGGCCGATTTATCATACAGGTTAGCTACCACAAAATCCCCAAAAAGTAGGTGTTTGTCCCCTTGGGACTCAAGAGAAGTGGATCTTGGCTCCCGTTCATCTTCCACTTGCTTGGATATCTCTCATTTCGAGCTGTTGGAGGAGAATATTGAGGATATATTGGTTGCCTTGAGGATTTAATGAGGTGTTCAACCCTCCCATAATTACTCCTTGTCGTCTACTCCGAGCCCTAAATGTGCAATTTTTCTTAAAAATGGCATATTCTCCTAATTTTCCTGCATTTAAACCACATTGGTCTTCATAGTATAACAACCCTTAATACACCATCTTCCCTAAAAAACATATGAAAATAATAAATGTGAGAAAGAGAGAATAATTATGCTAAAAAGGTGACAATTAACCCCTTAAAAATGTACCTAATGATGGTGCTCATCATATGATGCTACATATATGTGGTAGATTGTTTGTTTGTATTTTTGAATTGTGAAAGTTCTAATTATAACCATCAGAGCAAGGATTACAATGTATAATCCAAGTGAGGACAAAATTTTATGACGTATTTGAAGTAGGATTCATCCCATTGTCCATTTACTCTAAGGAAAACATTAGTCTCTTTTATTTATGTTGTTCTAGACTAGACCATCAAGTCTAGGGAAGATACTTTTGTTCGCATTCATAAATTCAATATAAAAAATTTGAAAACATAGTAGGCATCAATGTTTCCCTTGGTCATTTCCTTGTCCTTAATGCTTATTATGTTTGTTCTTCAAACCCTCATTGTCTTACTTAGACATGAACATACCTAGGAATAACTTTTCATTTATTTGCAATTTCAATTTTTGTGTTGGAACCTTGCATCCCCTGATCAATTCTCCCTCTAGTCTAGAGATAGAGCGTTGCAATGCTCCTCAACCTTCTTTGTGCCTGCATAATAGAGCACTGGTGTCATTCCAACCCCTCTGTTGACCCCTTTTTCATCCACAAATTTTATTTTGTATGGTTTTCTCTCTATCCAGGTTTGTTCCAGTAGCTTTTCCTTGAGTCCATGAGTGTCTTGTGGTCTCTTAGAAGCCTCCATTTAGTTTCCTTTTGGTCTCGAGTGCCCTTGATAATATTTTTTTTACATTTTCTTTTATTTTGATCATTAGGTCATTAGAGAAATTATTTATTTGATCATTGAGTGATTGAATAAATTAGTGTTCATGTTATAGTCATCATTATGAAAATTTTTCCTTTTATCATCAATTAGAGATGCATCTTAGTTTTCATCATATTTGAAAATTAAGTGAAATTGAAAAGAAAAATATCTTTTCATTGGCATATAGGGTTTTTTCTGTGAACTGGAATTGGAACAATTTCATTTAAGGGAATTTCACTTAGAATATTGTTTGTTTCACTTTTTATGCTACATACTCTTTGTTCTATTCCCTCCTTTAGATATATTTTCACTAAAATGGAAAGTTTCATTTCTTCATGCTAGCTTGTATTTTAGGGTATTCAGGTGAAATTCATGATGCGCCCTGAAACTAAAACCTAATTAATTATAAAATTTAAATTTTTTTGAATCGATCTAAGGATAATTTGAAACATTAATGCAAACATTTATATTTCTAGGCTAGATACGTGTTCGAACATCTATAGATGTAGGATTTTTCTTTCTTTGTCAACATTACATTCCAGGGATGATATCCAGTTCCACGTATATAAGTGTATCATATCGTTCTCCATGTACCTTTGTGTATATCATATAGCTCTCCACGCATGATAAGTATATGGGAACACTCTCATCTAATGGTTATGCATTAGAAAAAACTACTACAAATTGCACTTACACGTATTGTACTGTATATTCTGGAAGTCCTCTATCCTAACACAATATTCGAAGATATTTCCTACCTGTACATAAATCTTTGGTTTACCAAGGTGGTATACTGCAATTCACAGTGGCTTGGTAATCCCTTTTCAGGATATCCAGGTGAAATTCATGGTGATACCTGAAACTGAAACTTAATTAAAGATAAACTTTAAAATTTGTTGAATCTATCTAAGGATAATTTGAAAAATTAATGAAAAAATTTATAGTTCTAGCCTAGATACATGTTCCAACGTCTATAGATGTATAATTTTTCATTCTTTGTCAACATTACATTCCAAGGGTGATATCTAGTTCCACGTATGTAAGTGCATCATATCGTTATCCATGCACCTTTTTGTATATCGAATGGTGCTCGACGCATGACAAGTGTTTGGGAACACTCCCATCAAATGGTTATACATTAGAAAAAAAAAACTACAAATTTCACTTCCACATACTGTAGAGTATATCTTGGAACTCCTCTATAGGTTGCTACCATCAACTTAAGTAACCAAGTTGGCTTCCTTGTATAATGTGATAAACCAAACACAATATTTGGGGATATTTCTTGCCTGTACATAAATATTTGATTTACGAAGCTGGTATATTGCAGTTCATAGGTTCTTGGTAATCCTTTTTTAGGATATTCAAGTGAAACTCATGGTGACACCTGAAACTGAAACTTAATTAAAAATAAACTTTATTTTCTTTTGAATTGATCTAAGGATAATTTGAAACATTAATGCAAAAATTTATAGTTCTACGTTAGATACATGTTCCAATGTCTATAAATGTAGGATTTTTCATCCTTTGTCAACATTACATTATAGTGTTGATATCTAGTTCCATGTATCTAAGTGTATCATATTGTTCTCCATGTACCTTTGTGTATATCAGATGGCACTCCATGCATGATAAGTGTATGGGAAAACTCTCATCAAACGATTAAGCATTAGAAGAAAATACTACAAATTTCACTTCCACGTACTGTAGAGTATATCCTGGAAGTCCCCTATAGGTTTCAATCATCATATTAAGTAACCAAGTTGGTTTCCTTGCATAATGTGATAAACTGAACACAATATTCAAGGAAATTTCTTTCCTGTACATAAATATTTGGTTCACCAAGGTGGTATATTGCAGTTCATAGTTGCTTGGTAATCCTTTTTTCCTAGCTACCCCTTTATTATTATTATTTTTTGTTAATTTATAACATATATTAATTGACCATGGAATAATGTCCTCACCTTGGAAAAAATCCATAGTAGATCTTAGTTTGACACTAATGGCAACAATTCATGATTTCACCAGATAGGGGAACCCCTTTGACAGGAATCCTAGTCATTTCCCTCCTTTTGAAAATAATGGTGTTGCTTATATGGAAATGTTGTCCCTTCTTGGATTTATAATTGGTTTACCAGTTTGGTTGCTTTCAACCCCTAACGACATAAACCTCAAGATTATCCTAACATTTATGCTTTTCCTTATTCTCCTGTTCGATCTTATTCCTCTTCTTCCTCTTCATTTGGTGAAAGCATCAACATTAGTAACCAGGTGAATAAGAAGAAGAAGAAATGGAATATTAAGAAGAAGAAAAATAAGCAAGGGGGAAACCAAGAATACATTGCTACCGATGCAACTACTATGGAGAAATCTTCCACTCATCCCTCCAAAGTTAAATTTCCTTGCAAGTTATGTAAGGGTGACCACCTTCTTAGATATTGTCCCGGTATTCCCATGGTTTTAGAAGTGTGGTCCATATGCTCACATCGGAATTTTTCATCAGCCTCGCGAGATCATTATGGTGACAAACCATCACCTAATGATAGTAAGATCCATGGGGAAAATGGTAAATATAAATTTCCTTGTATACTATGTGAACGGATTCATCCTACTCACGTCTGTCCTTATATGGAGGAAGCCTCAAAAGTGTTTGAAAACCTTACAACTTCTCAGCCCCATATTCCAACTCGTTATTGGAATATTTCTCCCAATCCTCCACAAGCTAATGAAGTGATTGAGAAGAATCTGTCTCCAGTCGATCCCACTCTATGTCAATGTGGATCCCATGAGTATGTTCCCTACCAAACATTGGTTATGAAAATGGTTGAATCGATTCCACATTCAATTAATCATACCTTTCTCGTAGAGAGTTAAGTTCATATCGCTCACGTTCCTCTCATTTATTCAAACTCCAATGAACTCCGAGGAAACCCTCCTGTTCCCATGATCCAAGGGGAAAATCCTACCATTTCCACATCACAAGGGATCAGTTATCCTGATCGCATAACAAAAGGGGGAAATTCTCCCGTTCCTATGACACCCCTCCAAGTAGTATGGCAACTTCCTTTGATTGGAGTTTACTGGCAGGATATCGTCTTCCTCATTATGTGCCCTTCTAGGTCATAGTACTTGCTTATAATATGGAAGTTCTCAACTCAATCATAGAAAAAAGTGCATATGTTAGTATTAATTCCTCAACTACTTGGAAATATTTTTGTTCTCTCCAACTCGTACCTATTGCCCAATTTTTTGTCCTTTAACCTAAGAGCCTATCAGCCATTAGGGATTCTTCCTTAGTTTCCTATTACATTGGGAGGAAATACTATCTATATCGATGTAATTGTAGTCCAAGGCACTTTGGATTTTAATTTACACCTTGGGGGTGAATATTTTTATGTCATGGAAGCTCTTAACACTTCACTCTTTCATGTGATGTGTTTCCTACATGAAGGAAGAATCATGACCATTAATCAAATTTAATTTGTTGGTCCTAATTTTCATACCAATCGACCAACTTACCTAAATGGTCCTTATATGCAAGTGGTATCTCCCATTCCAAAAATTAATTATGTGTCAACCTATTCCATTGCCACATCTACTAATGATCTAGTAGGTTATGTAGTGCATCATTTACTATGGGCATTGGAGTATGATCTTTCAATTGGATCCTTTGATACATGTCCCCTCCAAAGCATTGATATCCCATTTGATGAGAACCTCTTAGAATCCATGGCCTCTTCCAGGTCATGAAAAAGGCACATGAGCATTGTTCATTTTCTTGTGTCAATCTCATTAAAAATTGATAAATATATGTCCCTTTTAATTCAAATCTTTGATTAGATCATGTAAATTCCTAGTCGATTATTTCACTTGATCTTAGAAATGAAACTTCATTCCATCCAAATATTAGTAACCAATGGTCTACTTAGGTGAAGGAAATAAATCTTGGGGGGAATGTTCCTATAATTGAGTCATTTTTTTGGGGGCATGCAAACTTATTTCAAGCACAGTTTCTCCTTGTTTCAAACTTGTGAAAAAATGAAACCAATTTCAAGAATAGTTTCCCATGTTACAATATTGTGTAAAAATTAAATAGTTCTCATTTTATCCCACATGATTTCCATTTTTATCATCTTGTTTCTGCTAGATAAGACTTGGTTTTCTCATTCCATCGCCATCATCTACTTGTCCGATCATACGCTTTCACTTGGTTGTTTTGTACCCTTACGTGAGGAACAACTGTGATGATTGGTATTATTAGCCAGCGTCTTGACCTTTGAGTGTTTTGAGAAGTTCAATCATGACAAAAAATAGTTTCTATCATTTTATACCACTCATTCCTCCAAGAGGAGTCATCTTTCAACTCTTTTCAGGCTGCCAAAATATGAAAAGATTTTCGAGCACTTGTATTTTAGAACTCGTTAAAGTAAATGAAAATACGTGTACTTAGTATAAGTTTAACCATTTTCCAGACTGAGATACACTATCTACGAAAAATTAATACCTTAGTCAAATATTGCTAAGAGTTTCTCTTGGGTATCATTTTCTTCCCTTTCGGACTGAAGGGACTATCTACAAAAAGGAACCTTTGGAGTTTTATTTTTTTCCTCATTTTAAAAATATTTAAAAATGAAAAATATGCCGATTTTTACCCTCGATGGACTTATTAAAACATCAAATAATTATGTAGTCATCGAACATGACGAGACCAAACCACTCCTTATCATGGTTCATTAAACATAGTCGAAGGGATTCTTCCAAATTTGGGTGAACATACAGATCAAACATATGTTATCCACCTCAACCTTGTTAAAAAATTAAGAGGTACTGGCCAACAACGGTTGGGGAAATGGGGAGAATAGAGTACTCCACTTATTAATGTTAGTGAGTCCCTCTTGAACATGACACTATTCCACTTCATCTCCATGGTCATGGCTTGGGAAATCTGCCTTTATTTTGGTTCATCACACTGTTTCAAATCCTTCATTATTGGTTTTGGGTCAATGATACTCACTCCATTCAGTGTCGTCAATATGTTCAAGATAATTAATTCAGTCCATATCCACTCTAACACTCTTAAGCCTTCATTCCATGTCTACTGCTCCTGTTCCTGTTTTGTATCAACATAATTCTATCTCAATTGATGATACTTGTTTCGTGTCATTGATGGGGGGTACATCAATACCCACATACAATGGGTTTACTCCTATCAACATCAACTCTTTATTCAAGAAGTTTATTTTGAAACGCCCTTCGCTACCTTGGCACTTTCATACATCAATGACAAGTCTCCTTCCTCTTGGTGACATATTTACATCAATGGCCTTCGAATAAAAAATTCTCTGTGGCGTTCGAATTCAAATCATCCATTCACTCCATGAAGCTTGTATTACAATAATTTAGGAGACATTAACATCATCGATGGTTTCTCTCACGTCTGTTAATGACCTATATCATTGGCTGATAATCTGATGGTGTCTACCATGTTCGACCTTAGCTCATTGATTCACATGGTTAGACTAGTACATTGGACGATCATGTTAACGAGATAAAAATACGTTGGATGTAGTTCCATCCAAATGGGATGTGATTTCATAATTAATACAAGATTACAAAGTATAATGATTATGGTAATACAGAAAGTCATCTAGCCATGGGGTCCACCTTTTTTCATCAGTGAACATGTCTTCTGATCATTGTACATGTAATGTTAACTTATGTGATGGGAATCGGTATGCCTCCCTCAACAAAAATGTCATGATGTAAATGTATTGTAATAAATAATGAGCTCACCAATTGTTCTTGATCCTGACTTGTCACAAGGTAAATCACTTCAGTCATCAATTGTCATTTATGACTTTTTGCTTTAGGGGACAATCTGTTATAGTCCATTTTGTGACATCTAGTCAATAGGCCTTGTAACTATGATCATTCAAATACTTGAAAAACTTGTCATCATTCGTATACAAAAACCTAAGCATGAATCACTCAAAACCCTTAATTTGTGCCCTTAACTACTTCATTTCAAGTTTTTTAAGGCCCAACGCACCCTGACCCTTTAGAGACCAGTGTTCACCATCAAGTTGTCCCTCTCTGGACCTGTGTCGATAACCAACATGTTTCTCCTTGTTGGGGGTGCATTGATTCTAGAAATTTGTGAAAAATAAAAAGAATCTTGAAGCTTCCTCTTCGAGAAGCTTCTAGAGGTTTTTCTAACTATTTACCTTAGATAAAATTCTCGAATCTTATCCTATCCTACATTGGATATTTCACCTCTTACCCATTGATATCATTCTCCCATCAAGAGTGAATCTCAAGCATAAATTGGTAAATGGATAAGAATTCCTAACCTACCATCCTCTCCTATATATTTACTGCCATCCACAAGCTATAGGTTTGATTTTGGAGATATATTCTCCCCTCATGTTGCTACTGTGAGAGTCATTATTCTATGAATTAGGGTGACATAGAGGTACACTTTGTGGCAAGGAAGGAAAATTAAACTTGGAGGAGCTCTTCTACAAGATCGATTCCTATATTGGGTTGTAACTCTCTCCATTTATATTAATAGAAAGAGTTCATGGTTTTCCTATATGTGATGCTATGATTTCATTTATTTCGATTCCATATCAATCCTTTGAATAAAGTGATTTTATGATGCTACATAGATGTTGTAGATCGTTGTTTGTGATGTTTAATTGTGCAGGTTCTAATTATAGCGATCCGAGCTAGGATTAGAGTGTACAAGCCAAGAGAGGAGAAATATTATGACAGATTTTGGGTAGGCTTCATCCCATTGTCCATTTTATTTAAGTAAAACACTATCTTATGTTATATTTTTTTTTCTAGACTATGCCATTAAGTCTAGGGAAGATACTAATGTCTGCAATCATATATTCCATATAACACACTTGCACTACCAATAGAAATTAAATATACATTAAAACATACAATCTAGATACGAAGGATATGTTGTGATGTGATTTAGATTTGGATGTATCACACTCAAATATTAGCAGGTTAAACCATAACGATTATAGAGTGGAAAATTAATGATTAAGTGGATAGAATTTCAACACATAGGGAGTTATTAAATACAATAGTGTAGATAACATGGAGTAACCCTACGCAAATAGCTCCTTATCTTGATTGTAGAGTCAAATCTCCACGCCTCAAGTTATTTGACAAATTTTTCCATGGTGCTAATATTATTATTTTGGGAACATTGAAAATTTTAACTAGGTGACTACTTATTCTATTGGCTTCATCCATGGGAGATAGTGATTAAATTGGCTATTCCCTAGATATTTTTCCAGGATCTTAGCTATGTTGAATACATTATCACAAAAATGGAAGCTTATAAGGAGGAGGCACAAATGATTCATTATTGCAGAAATGTTAAAACTCCAAAGTTGCTAAAATAATAAATAGAAATAAAAATTCGGTGAACCTTCAGAGGCCCAGATAGGTAAGAACACAATTCCAATTCTCACTACACACTTCACGTCTGGGGAACAACTAAAACTAGAATAAAAATATGATCGTGATTTGAGTCCTCAAGAAATATTATTCTAGGGACTCCATTTCTATGGGGGATTCACTCAATGAACCTTTGACATAGAACATGAATTTGTGGCATAGTAAACAATACCCTTTATTTTACTACAAGTTATAAAATACCTCTAAAAATCATCTTATTTAGCGCTCTACCAATACAAACCCAATACACCTTACCAATTGAAAAAACCCCACTTTCACTAGATATTGTAGGTATCCATTTTTTCATTAACAGTTTTTAGACATCTTTATATTTTTTCATTAAATTTGAGCTCCATTTATTATACATATCATATAAAAATAATTTTCCCCTTATTATATGTTCAATATATTATGTAATTCTTTTTCTCAATATATATCCCCCAATATGAATGCATGTTGTATTATATTTCTCCCCCAATGAATCTCCCATGTCCATTTCATCAAAACCATGGTTTCCATGGAGCTGTAACTCACTATGACACCATTGGTATGAATCTTGGGGGTTGAGATATGGGAGGCTTGAATAATGAGATTCCTTCCATGAAGCTAAGAATGAGAACAATGATAAAAGATTGTGTGAACTAAATATATCCCCAACAAAACATTAATCAAGAAGACAATATTATAAAAACTCAATTGTTATTAATTAGGAAAAAAACCTTTTACAACTACACCATAACAATAATTTGTCTTTTTTAAAGTTGAGGCCCATTATTTATAGTATTTCTAGTGTCATTTTGAGTTATATCATCCAATACAATGGGTAAATACCATGGGTGGATACCAATTTCCATTTGGATTAGAGAAAAAGGGGGGGGGTGGGGGGGGGGGGGGGGATGTAGATATAAGTAGAGGTACCATAAAAATGATATAGTTTAAATCACTAAGATAAGTTGCAAGTTGAGGAAGAGTTGTTGACAGTAAGAAAATTTCTATATAAAATAAGAGCTTCAAATTATGATATGCACAAATTCATGGGGGACATCCATTTTCCATTGATTCCTAAGGGGGAGAGGTTGTAGGAACAACGAAAATTGTAGACATGAGGAGGCTTTTAGTATTATTGTAGAATTCACAATGGGTTGCCAATAATAAAAAAGTAGGAGATTTTGGGAATATTGTTTTAAATTATGTCAAAAAAAAGGGATATTAAATATGTTCATATAAATATAGGAATTTGGAAAATGAAGATTGTTGGAAATATTATTTTTGAACTTTTAATACCCAATTTAGAACCATATACTTGAATGCATATTTACAAATGGGAGAACAAGATATTTTTGGGAATCACGATCGCCGTTAAACCAAAACCCACTGGTGTTACTCAACGATCGCTTCCCCAAAGATAAGGATCCACGAGAGGTGGTTAGTCCATGTCACGAAACGTAAAGGAAGTGTTGGTTTATCCAATTTCCAATGATCTACCCCCCCCCCCAACTCGAACCGTGTGTGTATCGAACTCCTGGCCTATTCTATGATACCAATTTTTTGGAATCACGATTGTCGTTAGACCAAAACCCGCAAGTGTTAGTCAACGATCACATCACCAATGATAAGTATCCATGAGAGTTAGTTAGTCCATGTCACTAAACACACTTGGAGTGTTGGTTTATCCAATGTTCAACAGATATGTGGTTGGAAATATTATTTCTATACCTTTCTAAAAATATATGACACTACCTCTAATTCCTTAGTAATTAGAAGATATGGCATATTTCATCAGGATGGTCCAACCAAAGTGCAAGTAGGTCAATTATACAAGTTTTACAAGTCATCCCCATAAGTCAATGCACAAAACACTTTACATAAAGAGAATATCAGTTCACTTCAATAAATATCCAATAAAAAATAGATTTGAGGTTGGAAGAGGATCTAAGGAATAATTTATGGGGTGATTCTCGAACTGTAAAGGTGGAAGCAAAAATGTGATTTATGAGGTGAACGAACCATCCTATAATTTTCACTATAAATTTTCGTATGGACTGTTTAAGATAGTGAAACTTGGAGGTGCTAGGGTGAAGATAATCATTTAGCTACAGTTAAAATTTCATACATTTGTTTGCTATAATTTCATAGCTATTCTTTGAGGAATTTAAGCATTATGAATGCTCCTAAATTTTTCTTTGAACAAGTCATCTTGCTATTTTTGTTATAACTTTTCTTTTGGTATGTTTCAGAAAGTGAAGCTTGGAGGATACTTATATAAGATATTTATGTTCCTATGCTTAAAATTTAACACCCCAGTGCTATACAATTTCAGAGATATGTTCAGAGAAATTTAGGTTTCATAAATGCTTATAAAATCTACTTCAAATAGCTTAGCTTGGTATTTTCACTTTAAATTTCATTCGACGATGTTTTAGAATCTTAAATATAGAGGAGAAAAATAAGTATATATATTAAAAGTTTGAGATCTTGTTTCACTACAATTTTAAAGATATGATCTCATGAAATTAGGATTCCTGAATGCTCATAAAATCTAGTTTAAATAGGTGACCTTGGTATTTTCAATATATATTTTTTTCTATGATGTTTCAAACTATGAATTCTGGACAAGAGAAAGAAGATATCTCAAGGTAATTATAGTAAATATTGTATACCTTATTTCACCAAATTTAAAAGATATGATACGAGGAAGTTAGTGTCTTGAATGCTCTTAAAGAATGATCCAAACATGTCATCTTGGAGTTTTTTCTATAACTTTATTTTTGAAATGTTCCAAACTGTGAAATTTGGAGGGGATAGAGAATAAAACTTTGGTACCTTTGGTAAAAATTTCAAACATTGTTTCACTATAATTTTGGAGATCTAATATGAGGGATTTATTATTTAACAATTATATTGAAACATGCTTCAAACGTGTCACCTTTGAAAATTTTCTATAACATTCATTTTGAGATGTTTTAGAATCTAAAATATAGAGGAGACAAAGAATATATCTCTAGGTAGAATTTTTAGCAGTAAATTTACATAATTTAACATGTGACATGCTACACAATTTAATTTTTGGTAAGAATCCAAAAGAAACAAATTTTGGGAGAAGTAGAATTGGTGATGGATAAGGAGACAAGTTTACCTACTAAAGGCATAATTAATTAATATACCTAGTGAAGGTAGAAGAAGTAAGAAAACTTGGTGAAATAAGAAGTAGCTAACATGTCTTATGAAGAAGAAAACTAACTTAATGAAATAGGTTGGCTCCTACAAATATTTTTAGGAGAGGGGATTTATGTCTCCTATAGGTTGGTGCCTACAGAGAAGTGAAGAGTATTTTTGTATCCTATAGCTTAATGCCTACAAGAAGTAGATGGGATTTGTGTCCCCTGTAGGTTTGTGCCAATCAAGAAGTAGAGGAGATTAGTGTCTATTGTAGGTTGGTGTCTACGAGGAAACGAAGGGGATTGGTATCTCCTATAGGTTGGTACCTACAAGGAAGCAGAGAATATTGACATCTTCTATATTTTAGTTCCTACAAAGAAGCAAAGGGGATTGGTTTCTCCTGCAGGTTGGTGCCTACAAAAAAGTTGAGGGTATTGATTTCTCTTATAGGTTGGTGCCCACAAATTGATGTAATAGTGATTTGGCACCTATAGGATATTTGATATAAAGAATTTTTATGGTTTTCTCACATAATGGTTTCCATTTATATATTTTATTTTTCAATTTATTATATTTATGTTTTATGATATTTGATTTCATTGAAATAAATAAAGCCGTCATTCTAGCGATTCAGCCCCCACGAGTATAATTGTGAATTGCAACAATCATTGACATATGTATATACATACATTAGATGAAATTTTGACCTAAAATTTCCCATGAAATTTTCATGGCATTTCCATGTCATAATATATAAACCAATAAAAATCATTTGAATTTAAACAGAGGTTGATGTAAATATTTTGGATGGGAGAGAAGAAAAAATACATTTTTTTAATTGTATTTTTGGCTTATATCTTTATAGGCTTAATCAATTTCAAGTGTAGGCACTTTTTGGATGCAAAATTATATTCCACATATAACCAGTACCTATTATGCTTACTTTTGAGAAGATCCACATTGATAAAAATTGAATATACATTAAAAAAGTGTGTTCATCACTTTTCGTTAATGTATCCTCATTTTTTATCAATGTTGGTCTTCTAAAAAGTATTATAATTGGTGCTCGTTGGATGTCAAATGTAATTATGCATCCAACGAGTTCCTATACTTGAAATTTGAGTAAGACTACAAAGAGATAAGCCAAAAAGACAATTAAAAATGTAATTTTTCTTATTTTCCTTCCAAAATATTTACATCTACATTGGAATGCCGTGAAAATTTCATGGGAACTTTCAAGGTAAAAAAAAAATAGTTTTCTTCTTTTCCCTACAAAATTCATCTCTTATTTTGTTATTTTAAATATTATTTTATTGTTAGATATAATACTTTTGTGATCCATAATTTAAATAAATGTCTTTCGAATTAATCAAATCATTAAGATTTCCTTAGGAGACCACTTTTAGGCTGAAATTTCCTTTAATGGTGGGGATCACTTCCTTCCATAAGCTCATGCTTGACATCTTGTGTGTGAAATTATGACTTAATATAGGGGGTCATTGGAAGTGAAATTTTTTTTTTTTATATTCAACCATTTTGGTATTACAATGATAACAGATTATTTCAATCGAAAAGAGTTTATGAATTTTTGAATGACCTATCTCACTATGGAGCTATTGAGTGTTTTTCTTTATTTTAGAAATGTTGATTGTCATCCTTACTCTAGTTAGAACACAAAGATACTTTTGATATTATAGGTTGGGGTAAATCACCTCATTATAGTATATTGATTTTCCTTTATCTTATGATTTTATATGGAACAATAATTTCTCCTTAAATTTAGATGTAATAATATGTTTAATAATATTATTTTACATAGTGACATTCTCCATTATACCCTCATGATTTAGCCAAGACTTGGAATACCTATGGAAAACTAACATTAGCTACAAGTGGTTTTGGCTAAAGTATGAAAGAATCTAACGAGACCTCTTATCTTCCATATTCTTTATTTTTTTTTTTACACTATTTACCTAACCATATCCATGTTATTAATGGTAGGAAACTTGTTTTTATGAGAAGGATGGAATAGGTGTATTTCCTCTATTTTGAAATTAAAACTTGTAAAATGATTTGGGTTTATTGTATCTTTCTTATGCTATAAATTTGTTGCATCTCCAAAATTCACAATCATATATTATAAAAAGCATGATGAGAGTCTCATATGGGATTGTATTCTTATCCCATAGCCAAAAGTATATATGATTGTTTTGAATCCCATAATAACATTTCCACTCTCCATTTATAATTTTAGCAATGTTTTAGTTCCAATTAAACATGTAAGGAAGATACATTTTGATATATTTGTATGAAGTGATTTCCTCTAAAAATTTTCTACAAGCATAAAAGAAGAAAGATTATGCCTATATCATTAATTTCATGTCAGCAAAACTTGCTTTCTAAATAACCCGATAACTTGTTAATTCTTATTCCAAAAGTTGTGAAAGACTAAAAAAACCTTTCTTTAAATCCTACATTAACAATTGATTTATTCCCTGTAGCACTTCATATTTAAGACTATGTAATAACATTTTTCTATAATGCTTTCCTAATAACTATTAAATTAAAAGGATATTTAACAAGATTATATTAATTTAAATATGTTATATTATATTTTAATCTATATCATAAGCTAAAACATTTTAAAGATATGCATTATTGTTTTAATAATGAAATTGTGTGGGGTTATTTCAAGTAATTGAACATGTAATTTAATTGTAATGTATTATAACATCTAAAATTACATGTAATTTATTTGATGTGTATTATAATATCTATTAGCTTTCTAGACGGAGATAATTGGGAAAAGTATGTTATTTAAAGATCATGAAATCCTAGTTTCAAAATTTAACTTGACCATAAATGACTACCTTAATTAATCACTACTCAGTAATAACTTAAAAAAAACACTGTAAAATATATATAATAATTTTTTACGTAAAATATTTGATAAGACAATTTCATCTTAATTGCCCAAATAATATTAATATGGTATTTTTATTTCAAAATAATACAAGTAAATATATTAAACTTTAAAATATTAGGTATCTAGAATTTCTTGAGAAAAAATTTATTTGTAAAATATTGAAAATTGAAAATAATATTTGAATTTAAGATAAATGTTTTTATAGATAATTTTTTGAATTTAATTTAATTTTTTTTCTAATCTAGAGGGATTTCTGTTTATATGATTTCAATTAAATTTGAAAATATTATATATCTGGAATTGAAATTTCAAAAAAACTAAAATTATTTATAAAATATTAAATATAAAATTTAATTTAAACATATACATTTTATTTATTTATTTAACTTTCAGAGTTTAAAATAATTAAAAATATGTGAATTAAAGTATTAGAATTATTATAAATAAAATAATATGTATTAATATAAATCATATAAATATATTATTTTTTTTAATTTTTTTTTAGCTTTAGATATTATATTATATTAATATTTATTTTCTATTAATACATAATATAATACATATTTTTAGTAATCTTTTCCTCTAGTTTAATTGGTCATTGCAATAACGTGGTAAGAAATTTTAAGTAATTAATTTTTATTTAAAAATATTATTTATTAAATTAAAATATTATTAGTTAAACTTTTTTATAAATTATTAATAGATTGTTTTTATAATGTATTTAGAATTAATCACATCATAAATTATTGATATAGATTTTATATGAAAAATGCATATCGTTATAGAATTAGTGGTTAAAAATTAATTGTTTAATTAATAAATTTAGATATTTATTATTATTACTATCATTTTTTTTAATTAAAATAATAAGAAGTTAGTCATTTAGTCATTAAAAATCAGTTGTTGAATTAATAAATATATATATTTATTATTACTACTCTCATTTTATTTCATTTTTGTTTTATTTTATTTTTATTTTTAATTAAACTAATATGGAATTCATTTCTATTAAATAAAATTAGTAATAATAAAATAAGAAATATATATTTGTAAATGTTTATTCATAATTCAGAAAAAGATATATATATATATATATATATATATATATATATATAATTCAACAATTAGTTTTAAATGTTATTATATTAAAATATCTCCAATATTTTAATATAATAACATTTAAAACTAATTGTTGATAATAACTAACTACCAAGAGCTTAGAAGTCTATTCCCAAGACTCTATGGAATGATAGAATCTGTGAGATTTATGATATTATGCAAGCGGAAGATGAAGAACACTTCCTTTTAGAGTGTGATAGGATAAGAACTAACTCCCATAAGCTTAGAAGTCTATTCCCAAGACTCCATGGAATGATAGAATCTGTGCGATTTATGATACTAGGCAGGTGGAAGATGAAGAACATTTCCTTTTTGAGTGTCCTACTCTTAGGGGAGTCCACTCTCAATTCCCTAACATCTTCCATGCTTCCCATTTTCTTGACCTATTAAGTCAACCAATCTATAATGATCATAGATCCTTTCTTTCCCTATTATAAAAACAAGATTTTGAAGAATCTCACTTAAATTTTATATTCTTTTTCTTTTTTTGAGGTCTGTGTAACATCCACACACACCTTCATAAAAAAAAAAAAAAAAATTACTTAACCTAGCTATAGACTAATTATTTTGAATATATGATTGTTCCCTTGACCAAATACATAACTCACCTTACCATATGTGTAACTATTAAACAACATTACTAAATTCTATACTATCTATATAGTATTTCCATATCATTTGATAGATTAATACTATAGATTATCTGCATTTATCTATTCGTGAGAGTAAGGTTTGTTGCGCTATATCTATTACAAAGAAACTTCAATGTATATATTGGATATCTGGTAAGGCTATTAATGAATTTAATTACATAGGAATTTTGTAATTCCCACTTCAAGATGTCATCCATCCATGAACAGGTGGAAATACTTCCACCCTTGATTTGGTTGCAATATCCTTGACCGTAGATTTGGGGTTTAGGGTTAGAGGTAATGATCTCCATCCCTTAAATGATTTCCATGAACTCAACTCATTTGTTTTCTATGCTTAGTTGGTGAAGTTAATCTCCGCAACCTCCAAAATTATTCGATGAAGTCTTATACCTTTCCCTCATAGATTTCATGGTAAGTTATCCGTCATCTATCCATCTTCTCCATTGGGTTTTGGCATTCAGAGTTCTGTATCAGTTGCTTCATTTTTTTTTAAATGGTTTTCAGAAATCTGTTTACTATGAAATGGTTTTAATATTTTCTTATTGTTTCCGCCAGGATTTTCCCTATGTGTTCTTAGGTCTCAGTTGTTCGAGCTCGCCTTTCGAAAGCTCCTCCCTAGGCACAAGCTTCGGTAAGATTCTTCGTTAAACCCATATTACAAATAAGACGTTATGTAATTCTCAATTTTCTCTTAGCAGGTTCTAACCCTAAGCTCTCCTTCACGACACTTTAGCAGGGTTTCATTGCAACTCCAATAATGAACCCCTCTAAGGTAATCCTTTTGTGTTTCTTAAGTGTTTATTTTACATCTTTTATACCTAGCTTTCCCACAACTTGTTTCTGTTTTATTCACTGGTTAATCATTTGTCTTGTTAGGTAATGATCTTTGGTTAAGTTGCTAACACAAGTGTTCATAATCTCTAATGGAGAGTTACCTAACCATGTCTCGCTGCCCTTTACTAGGTACTAAGTTCGGTTGTGGTGACTTGCTCTCGAGCCAACCAACCTGCAATATTTTCATGGTCTGTTTGAAGTTTGTTTGCTTTCTTAGTTTGATTGTTCTTTGAAAGTCGACTTTTCTTCAATTCTGGCATCGAAAATGTCTGGCTGATCGATTAGATAAGGAAAATGTTAAATTGAGGTTATCCACCCTCTTATATAACATTTTCAGCCCTTGAGGCTTCAATCATATAGTTATAATATTTCCTGTTTCTTCTTAAATGTAACTGCTGAAATTTTTTCCTTCTAAGGTTCTCTTCCCGCAGGGAACTTATGGGTAAGTTATTTGGTTACTATTTAATTCTAGTTTGTGTACATTTAAGTTTATAATAGATATAAATCATAAATCTCCCCAAATTTCCTGCATGGTTTTAAATCTGTTCTCTTTTCTCAGAAATATTGTATTCTGTAGTAATATATCCTTGCATTTTACTAAGCTATAGAATTTGGTTGTGAAAATTATGTATCAGGAATTTTCATCACAATTATTTTGTCTAAATACAAGGAAACTATGTATTTTTGTTTTTCCTCCTCCTATTTTCATATAAGTAAAAATTATCTTTCCTTAACAGGAAATTTTCCATTGTGTTATATTCAATGAAATCTTCTAGTACACCTTCTTTCTATTCTTTATAGCAAGAAAATGGATATCATGTACATGCCAAGAATTAAGTAATATATGTTCGTGCAATAGAATGATATTATATGCAAAGGATTAATATTATTTACAAGTAGTAGTTTTTCTTTTTATGAAGCTTCTATCCGCATGTAAACCTACTGTCAACTACATTTCTTGTTTATGATTCGAAAAAAAGTAATCTCATTTTCCCTGTTGTTTTCTTTCTTATTCTCTGGACAGTTGCATGCTTATTCTGTTAACTAAGTTTTTCGTAATACAAGCTTGATATCACATAATGACTACACCATGAATTTCAATTATGTAGGTTTTAACCCTGAACAGCAATTATCTACACACGAATCTTATAACAGAAAATAAACAATAGCGAGAGCATAAAACATAAAATAGATCAACACAGAGATTTTCCCCTGGATCCCAAATCGGGACGACCAGCTTGATTTTTCATTATATTCCTTTTAGTGTTACAACACATATATACACATGCCGAAGCATACATAAACCCCAATCCATAAACCATGGATTAGAACATAACCATAGTTCCCTTGACCGAATCTAAAAAAATACCAGGGGCCGAAAACCATCGTACCCCAAAACCATGTGCAAAACCATGCACAAAACCATGGACGCGGACTACCCACTGGAAATTAAGGACCAAAAATTTTCGTCGGGGCGCTGCCCCGGACCCCAACAGGGGGGGCTACCACCCCCCCTGTGACCCCCCGTTGCGCCCAGCACAAAGGGGGGGCTATCGCCCCCCCTCTTACCCCCTTGCGCATGCTTAGTCATGGAAAGAATATAACACATACCCAACATTCTCCCACTTGTTGTTTTCTTTCCACGGGGGGTCACAAGAGAGATTAGTCATTGGCCCAACTCTTCAACACCCATTGTTTCTCTACACCAAGAGAACTTCTGAGTTCTCACAGACTTTGTTAATGCATCTGCAACATTCTTCAAGGTGTTCACATTTACCAGCAACACCCTTTTAGCCTCAACCATATCTCTAACAAAGTGATATTGAACATCAATGTGCTTTGTCTTTGAATGATAAGCAGGGTTATTAGCCAAGAAAATTGCACTTTGGCTATCACAGTCTATCCTTATAGCTTGTTGTACAAACCCCATACTTGAACACAATCTCTGCAACCAAATTGCTTCCTTGCTTGCATGAGTGGCTGCTATGTATTCTGCCTCTGTAGTTGAAAGAGCCACTATAGACTGTCTTTTACTCATCCAATTGACTGCGCCTCCAAATAGGCTAAATACATACCCACTTGTAGATCTTCTTTGGTCCAGATCTCCAGCCCAGTCTGCATCAACAAAACCACGAATGTCCAACATTCTTTCCAATCCTGGTCTTCCCTGGCAGCACAAGCCATAATCACTAGTGCCACTTAAATATCTGAAAACCCGTTTCACTACTGTCCAATGCTCCTTCCCTGGGTTTGACATAAACCTGCTCAATACTCCCACTGCATGTGCAATGTCTGGTCTGGTACAGACCATTGCATACATCAGGCTACCCACTGCACTTGCATATGGAACACAAGACATATACTCCTCTTCTTCTTGTGTCTTGGGACATTGTTCAGCAGATAGCTTTACACCTACAGGAATAGGAACATTCACCGCTTTACTATCCTGAATATTGAACCTCTGCAATATAGTCTCGACATACTTCTTCTGGTTTAACCAAAGCTTCCTCTTTGCCCGATCTCTCTTAATTTCCATGCCCAAATTATAGTTTGCAGCACCCAGATCCTTCATGTCGAATTTGGATAACAGTTGGGTCTTCAAATCTTGGATAATTTCTTTGTCATTTCCAATCAACAACATATCATCCACATACAAGACCAAATAAATAACACGGTCACCAATTAATTTAAAATAAACACGGTGATCCTCCTTGCTTCTGGTGAAGCCAAGTCCCCGTATATAGGTATCAAATTTCTGATACCACATCCTTGGTGACTGTTTTAACCCATAAAGAGACTTCTTCAACCTGCATACCAGTTCTTTCTTACCCTTCACCATAAAGCCTTCAGGTTGCTTCATGTAGATCTCCTCTTCTAGATCTCCGTGAAGAAATGTTGTCTTCACATCCATCTGTTCTATCTCAAAATCAAATGCAGCAGCAACAGATAAAAGTAATCTAATAGAAGTGACTTTGGCAACAGGAGAAAAAATATCACCAAAATCAATTCCCGGCACCTGGGAATAACCTTTTGCTACCAACCGAGCTTTGTATTTCTCCACCTTGCCTTCTACATTCATCTTCTTCTTAAATACCCATTTGCTCCCAATGGGCTTCCTTCCAGCCGGCAACTCCACCAGATCCCATGCATCGTTTTTGTGCAAGGATGCCATTTCATCAACCATGGCCTCCTTCCAGAGTTTTCCATCCTCTGAATCTACTGCCTCCCTGATAGTTCTGGGTTCATCATCAGTTATAGTTAAGAAAAAACATGAACAAAAAGCAGATGGACTATACCTTTCTGGTTTCCTTCTTTCCCAAACTGATCTTCTCAAAGCTGGAGTTTGTGGCTCTTCATCTTTTGAGTCTTCTTCTATTGTAGAGTCTGATTCATCCTCCTTTAGCTCAAACTCTATCTTCTCAGGTTCCTTTGGTAGGAATTCATGTTTAACAACATCTTTCACTTCTCTAAACACCACATCTCGGCTGTACACAACCTTCCTTGTTTCTGGGTTCCAAAGCTTGTAACCCTTTAAACCATCCTTATATCTAATAAAGATGCACCTTTCAGATTTATTATCCAACTTGGTCCTTTTCTCCTTTGGAACATGTACATATGCATCACATCCAAATACCCTTAGATGTGAAAGAGAGGGTTTCTTACCGATCCATACCTCATGTGGGGTCTTATCCTCCAACACTGATGAAGGTGATCTGTTAACTAAGTAACATGCAGTCTCCACTGCCTCTGCCCAGAATTCTTGTCCTAACCCGGTACCACTGAGCATGCTTCTTGCCTTTTCCATCAGTGTTCTATTCATTCTTTCTGCAACTCCATTTTGCTGAGGTGTGTATGGAGTAGTCTTTTGTCATGCTATACCACACTTCTTACAGAACTCTTCAAATTCCTTCTTGTAGAACTCCCCACCATTATCTGTCCTCAGCGCTTTTATCTTCTTCTCTGTCTGGTTTTCCACCAGAGCCTTAAATTATTTAAATTTGTCAAAGACTTCAGATTTCTTCCTCAAGAAATATATCCATGTATTCCTTGAGAAGTCATCTATGAATGAAACATAGTACACCGACTTTCCCAGTGATGGAACTGACACAGGCCCAAACACATCACTGTGCACAAGTTCTAATATCTTGTTCGCCCTCTTAGCACCAGAAGGAAAACTCACCCGATTCTGCTTCCCATATACAAAATGTTCACAGAAATCGAAATCCAGAGATAAATTAGACATAACTTCTACCATACCGTTTCTATGTAGTATCTGAAGGCCCTTCTCTCCAATATGTCCAAGCCTTTGATGCCATAGCATGGTCTTTTCTCCAGAGACAGCTAAGCTTTCCGCTCCATTTTCAGGAACCACATAATTGTTACACCCATCAATAACAGTGCTACCTTGTAGCTTGTACAGAGTTCCAGTCCGAACTCCCCACATTAATACCAGTGCTCCCCGAACCATCTTGCAGGCATCTTTCTTGAACACTGTTTTTACACCTGCATCATCCATCTTGCTTACAAAAATCAGATTTCTGGCCAATGCAGGAATATGCAGAACACCAGGAAGTGTTCTAATCCTTCCACCTTACAGCTTCAGCTTGACCTTTCCACGTCCGACGATTCTGGCCTTCCTATCATCCCCTAGGAAGACATCACCACCATCATATTTCTCATACTCGCAGAACCACTCTCTATGGGGAGTGAAGTGAAAGGATGCACCTGAGTCAATCAACCATGACTCATGATCTACATGTGTATTTGAAGAAGAAGCCAAATACACATCCCCACCTTCATCCGAGGTGGTTTTTTCCTCTGCAGAAGAAGCATCCTCAGATCCCTTTCCTTTCTCGGGAGCTTTAGATCTGCAGTCCTTTTTGTAGTGCCCTTCCTTTCCGCATTTCCAGCACACCTTTACAAAATTTCCAGGAGATTTAGATCTCCCTCTAGATTTGGATCTCCCACTTGAAACCTTATTCTTGTTTCTGTTCTGGGACCTTCCTCGTATAGATAAGGCATCTCCATTCTGACCCTCCATATTTCTCCGTCTCATTTCCTCCGACAGCAAGGCTGAGACAATGTCATCAAAGTTCAAGGTAGTTGTATTGCTACCTATTGCAATAACCAGACTGTCCCACGAGTCTGGTAGAGAACACAAAAAACTGATTCACTTATCTTCATCTAAGATTTTAATATCAACAGATGACAACTGACTTACCACAGTATTGAAGGCGTTCAGATGCTCTGTCACCAAATCTCCATCCTTCATTCTCAAGTTATACAGCTTTTTCTGTAGGAACAAATTATTCACCAGAGACTTAGATTGGTACAAAGTCCCTAGCTTTTCCCACAAGGTCTTCACCGTATCTTCCCCAGATACATTCAACAATACTGAATCTGAACTGTATTGTGCTTTTAGCCTTCTGATCCAGTTTCTTCCAGTCTTCATCTGACATTCCTGTTGGCTTAGTACCTGGATGTACCACTATCCACTGATCTTTATCCACCAGCAGATCCTCCATCTTGAGCTTCCAAAACTCAAAACTTTGACCATTAAATTTCTCGATCTCTATCTTTCCGCCGCTCGCCATCTTCTCTCACCGCAAGAATCGATCCCACAGATCTCCCACTGAACAGGGTCTACCTCAGGCCCGAACTAAAAACCCTCAGCTGCAAAGGCGTCCCCTTGAAGCTGAAACAACTCCGATACCACATGTAGGTTTTAACCCTCAACAACAATTATCTACACATGAATCTTATAACAGAAAATAAACAATAGCGAGAGCATAAAACATAAGACATATCAACACAGAGATTTTCCCCTGGATCCCAAATCGGGACGACCAGCTTGATTTTTCATTATATTCCTTTTAGTGTTACAACACATATATATATACATGTCGAAGCATACATAAACCGCAATCCATAAACCCTGGATTAGAACATAACCGTAGTTCCCTTGACCGGATCTACAAAAATACCAGGGGCCGAAAACCATCGTACCCCAAAACCATGTGCAAAACCATGCACAAAACCATGGACGCGGACTACGCACTGGAAATTAAGGACCAAAAATTTTCGCCAGGGCGCTGCCTCGGACCCCGACAAGGTGGGCTACCGCCCCCCCTCTTACCCCCCCGCGTGTGCTTAGTCGTGGAAAGAATATAACACATACCCAACAAATTAGAACTTTCTTTAATTCTCTGTAATATGGAAAGACCATTCTATCGGTGGTTTGTAAGATACAGAGAGCGACCAACTCAGAACTGTCTTGCGAGGGTTCCGAGTTAACAGATCTTTATCCCTATTGTTCCACAATTAAATACTAAAAATGCTGAAACTCATCTTTCTTATTTTAATAAATAAAAATTTACATTCACTACTTATCCTTAAAACAAATTTAGATTCTGTAATACCTTGTGAGAATTATGGATAAATAGAAATTCTCTACTCATAATAACTTAAATATTTTAGAGTAGATACACTTATCTGTTTCTCATTTTCTGACTAAATTTATACCTCCCTACAGTGAGTGAGGCTATTACATCCTCCAACTCTCCCCCCTGCTCCAATTTTGAGATTTATAGTTAATAGAAATCTCTGGAATGGACTTCGGGACAATCCGATCCAATCTCCAATTCCAACAATATCAAAAAATTGGAGTATTCCACTAGTTAGCACCAGTCGAGGAATTTTTCTCCCGAAATTTCCTTCCTCCAGTTATCAAACAGAACCCCCCTACCTCACTATAATAACCTGTTTATCCCTAGAGGTGGGGTAACTATTTGAACTACTTATGTTCAACTAACTCACAATCTTGAATTACTTTTTAACATCAATTTATTTTTATGGAATTTACTTCCATAATTCATTTTATTAAATCAAAATTAACTCTTTGTTCAAAATGTATTTTTTTCTAAATAAAAATATTAATAAATGTCTTAAAAACAACCTTTAATCATGAGTTAGCATTAAATCAGATGTTACAACTTCCCCCCTTGGAAGTGAACATTGTCCTCAGTGTTCTCATCCTGCTCCAACAAATAATTTAGGATACACTTCCCGAACAAGGCTTTCATCTTCCTAGGTGGCTTCATCAGGGCCAAAGTGCTTCTACTGCACTTTAACCTGGGTGATGGCTCCTTTCTAGAGTATGATTTCTCTCCAATCGATTATACCCTAAGGCTCGACTAGGAACTCATCATCCGGTTTGACCTGTAATCAATGAACTTCAATTAGTTTTCCTCATAATTCATCATTTAAATCAAGTTTGGTATTCATATCTTACCTGGATACTTTGCCAATGGATTATGTGCTTTAGATCGTGAATGTATTATTTCAATAATGGTATGTGAAAGACATTGTGCACTCGGATGCGATTGGGCAATTCCAATCGGTAAGCCACAGGTCCTACCCTTTCCAATATTTGGAAAGGGCCTCAAAATCTGGGAGCCAACTTGGCACATGAAGTTCATATCAAGGTGATTTTCTTTGGCTTGCTTACGTACACATGGTCTCCCACTTAAAACTCACAATAAGTCCTTTTCTTATCTACATACACCTTTTTCCTATGCTAAGCTGCCTTCAAAATTTTTCAGATTTTTTTTACTACTGTTTCCATTTCAGCTAGCATGTCAGGTCAAAGCATCAACTTGGTCTCTGGACTACTCCAATTAATATGAGTTCTGCATTGTCATCCATACAAGGATTCAAACAGACTCATCTTAAGGGATTCCTGATAACCATTATTATATGAAAATTCCACTAGGTGCAGATATTCATTCCACCTAGTTGGTTGTTGCATTACATACATACGTAACATATCCTCCTGGATCTGATTCACTCGTTCCATTTTCCCATCTGCATGCAGATGGTAAGCGATGATGAAGATAAGTTGAGTTCCCAATCCTATAAATAATGTTTTCTAGAATGCTGAAGTAAACTTCACATCCCTGTAAGATATGACAGTCTTTGGAATTCCATGTAGTCTAAAGATTTCTCTCATAAATATGTCCGCTATCTACACCGTCTTATAAGTGGACTACACTGGTATAAAGTGTGCTGATTTTCTTAATCTATCCACCACCACGATTGTAGAGTCATTATGCTTCTTTAACCTTGGTATTTCCATGAAAATTCTAACGATATCACTTCCTACTTCCACTCAGGTATTGGTATAGGGTACATCAGCCCGGCTAGGTGTCGGCGCTCCACTTTCACTTGCTGGCATTCTAAAAACTTGTTTAGATATTCTACAATATCTCTTCTCATACCATGCCAAAAGCAGTTCTTCCTTATTGTTGTTAGCATATTCTGATATCTAGGATGTCCAGAGTAATTACTTCGACGATATTCATTCAAAATGAGTTCCTTCAACTCCATTTTGTTTGGAACAAAAATTCTCTTTTTGAAAGTTAGCAGCCCATCCTTATCAAATTCATAATCAACAGATTTTCCTTGGTCTTTGAACTCTTTTGCTTGCTGCCATAAAAACTTATATTCAGGGTCTTTCTCAGTTTCTGCTTTTATTTGCTCCAAAAATATTCACTCAACCTGATTATAATACAGCTCATAAACACCATGCAATTTTCTGCTTAAGGCATCAACTACTCTATTCTCCTTACATTTTACATGCTGCTTATCAATATCAAATTCACTCAGGAATGCATTTCATCTTGCTTGTTGAGAATTGAGATCATCTTGCTTAAAATAACTGGTTAAGCTACTATGATCAGTTTTGAGTACAAATATTTTTCCAAGCAAGTAATGCCTCCATACCAGGAGTGCATGCACTACTACTGTCAACTCCAAATCATAAGTGGAATAACATTGTTCATGCTCTTTTAATTTTCATGACTCATAGGCAACCACTTTACCCTCTTTTGAGAGGACCGTCGTAACTCCTTCCTTGCATGCAACTGTGCAGACCTCAAACTCTTTATTAGGATCAAATACTCTTAATACCAGTGCTATAGTCAATAACTGCTTCAGTCTTTCAAACCTGTTTTGACATTCCTTTGTCCATTTAAATATTTTTCCTTTCCTTTGTAAGGAAGTAATTGGAAAAGAAATCTTGGAGAAACCTTCAATAAACTGTCGGTAATAACTGGCCAATCCCATACATGATTGTATGTTTGCCACATTTTGAGATACTTCCATTCCATAATCATCCTGATTTTCTCTAGGTCAACTCTAATACCCTCAGCAAAAATTACATGACCAAGGTAATATATTTCCTCCTTGAAGAAATCACACTTACTGAACTTAGCGTACAACTGATGCTTCCTTATTATTTCCAGCACTACTCGCAAGTGCTCTTTATGTTCTTCCACATTCTTGGAATACACTAAAATGTTGTCAATAAATATTAGTACAAAATTATCCAGAAAAGGGTGAAATATAGCATGCATCAACCTCATAAATGTTGTTGGTGCATTCGTTGGTCCAAATGGAAGCAACACAAATTCATAGTGTTCGTAGCTGGTATGAAAAGCAGTTTTATGTATGTCTTCATCCATTATCCTAATCTGATGGTATCCCGACCTCAAATCTATCTTTGAAAATATTGTTGCTCCCTTCACTTGATCAAAAAAATTATTAATCTGAGGTAAAGGATATATATTTTTAATCATCAATTTATTAAGCTGGTGGTAGTCCATGCACATCCGCATGGTTCCGTTATTCTTCTTCAAAAATAGCACAGATGCTCCCCAAGGGGATGCACTTGGTCGGATGTACCCTTTATCCAATAATTCCTGTAACTGCATATTCAATTCAGTTAACTCTAGTACACTCATTCAGTATGGTGTCCTTGAAATGGGTGATGCCCGAGGTATCAAATCTATGGTAAAATCAATGTCCCTTCTAGGTGGAAAGCCTGGTATCTCCTCTGGAAATACACCCATAAACTCTTGTACTATTGGAATGTTTTGCATCATTTCCACTTTTTCTTTTGAATTTGTAAAACGCACTTGAATGGCATATAACTCGCATCCTTTCCTCATGAACTTACCCATTTGAGATGCTATAATTGGATGTAGTTGTAGAGGTTTCCTAATACCTTGAATTTCTTTGCGAGTTCCATCTTGCATTCTGTAGTATATAAATTTTTATTTGTAATCTACCAACGTTCAATGTTTTTTCAATTATTCCATACCAACTAGTACATCATAAGAGCCCAGAGGTAAGATATTTAGGTCCACAAGTTAACTGTTGTTCACTAATTTCTAGTGCACAGTTCAGTATTTTGGCACTAGCTTTCCTCTTTGCTCCCGTGGCCAATTGTACCAGCCATGGAGTTCTGAATTTTTGACTCTGCAATTTACAATTCTCTACTATTTTTGGACTTACATGGCTTAAACTTGCACCAGGATCTACCAAAATAGAAAAAGGTTGAGATAGAAATTTACCTTCTAATTCTATCATTGTTGGTTGGTAATCTGTTTGCCGATCTTCCAGAGATGCATTAATTCTGGGTATGTTTCTGGCTACATCTCCCACTATTGATGCCTCCTGTAAATTGGTAACTGCTTCACTCACTAGTAAAAAATGGCTAATTTGTTACTAAAAAAACGACTAAAATTTGCATATAAACGACTATTTTTCGGTCGATGACCAATAGTAGCTAATTTATAGTATCTTATAACACGACCAACTTTTGGTCGTTTTTAGATTAGTCATTAATTGGTTATCTCAATTTTGTTATCTAGTTGTATATTTGGTCATTGATTTAGTCACTGATTTGGTCACTAATTTAGTCATTCATTTGGTATTTTATTTTGTCACTGATTTAGTCATTCATTTGGTCATTGATTTAGTCATTGATTTGGTCATTAAATGTCACAATTAATGACCAAATATACAACAAAATATATTACTATATGATCACCCGAGAAAACCAATTAATGATAAAAGAACTATGACCAACATGTTGGTCGTGTTATAAGACACTATAAATTAACTACTAATAGTCATATATATGCAAACTTTAGTCATTGTTTGAAACCAATTAATTGACTAAATTTTAGTCATGTTATAAGATATTGTAAATTAGCTACTAACAGTCATATATATGCAAATTTTAGTCATCAATTGTAGTCACAAATTTATCATTTGCAGTAGCCATTTATTCATTATATAAACGACTAATATAGTAGTTTATATTCATTTCATTAATAATCATTATAAATGACTAATTTAGTCCCATATTCATTTTATTTGTGTTCATTATTAATCAACATAAATTAATTTTTATGATTTAAAAAATGTCATACAATGTGCATATTCATCTAATATGAAAACACAAAGTCACATATTTTAATTACAATACTAAACAACATCAAGTGCAACTATAAATAATTTCAACCGCATAAATTATATTATATGAAATGTTAAAATATTACAATACGAGTTTCCAACTTTATATTAGTTGGACTACAAGTTACACATGAAATGATGTTTCACCACTTCAAAACATTATCTTTGTGTTGTCAAGGCATTACAGGTGAATTCACCAACTCTGAAGACTTCATCATCAATGTTTATATGTGTGTCTTATGTGAGATATTGGTTCTAAGGGTATCAAAAAACTAGTTCTCCTCTCTCTTTTTGCATTTTTCGCTCCAATGTTATTGCTCTTCTCTTTTTTCAATTCATGCTTCTTACCATCAATACTGATTTCATTTTCTGAAAACAAAAGAAAATACAATGCACTGTAAGAAATGAAAGACAATGAACACTAGAATAAAACATAAATTAGACTATAAATAGTTTATACAACATATACCTTAACATCAACAATGTCAAAGCAATTTTCATTCAACATCAATTTCTGCAAAATAAATGTCACGTTATTCTTTCCCATTTCTCAACATGCTACATATGATAAATTGAAAATCACATAAAACCAAGAGCAAACCCTTTTCTAACCAAAATAAACAAAAAAATAGTGTCTCACTTCATTATAATATTAGCAAATGAAAAGAGAGCTAGTGGACCATTAATGTACCAAAGACTACATTGCTAGCATTGGCATACAATGTGTTTTGTCAATCCTCAATCTCTAGTGTAGCTGACAACTCACCTTCTCTTTCAACTTTCAAGTTGCTATGTACAACTCCTTCAAGATATCTCAAATCAATGGTCTTACCTTCCATTCTTAAGCAAATATGTCGTCTCTTAGTTTCCTGTCCAACATTGTGTGAGAAAGTCTAGTTACACAAGTGCATAGACATATACAAGTTTTAAAAAGGGTTCACATACAAAACAATTTTTTTAGCTCAAGAATTTCAAAAAAAAAAAAAAAAAAATTAACAGACAAAAATGACAGTGACTTGGAAGCAAAAACTCTCTTGGTATTGCACCTTTCATCTCTCAAATCAAATAAATTATTGAGAACCACAAAATTGCAAGAAAAAACAAGTATTTAATTCACTTCACATCCAACCATAAATATGTTGTGGCATACTACAGACATATAAATCGTGATGAACTCAACTGCCATGCAATGTAAATTTATAATAATCAAGAGGTCATAAAGCATTCCGACCACTACGAGACATATGAAATCAACATGGCAAGAGAATAGCTCATAAATTCTTTTCGTTGTGAATCATAATAATTAATATAGCATGTCAAATGAATGAAACATAAGATGGGGAGAGGGAGGTATTTCACTAGCAATCAGCTATTTTAAAGTTAAAACTGATGCAATACTTATATTTGAGTTTTTTTAAGCTTCCTAGTAGTGTATTTTAATCAATGATGTATTGTGTCATATGTCCTCTATGTATTTATAAATTTTAAAACAACAACGTAGACAATTCTAGAACCATACCTCTACTAAAGGCCCCACCCTATCTTTTGTGGAAGGTTCGGGCCTACTCTCACCAACCATTTTCCCAGGCCTTGAATGCAATGCACCCATCCCTACCAAGAAGACCACAAAAATCTGAAAATGAGAGACATAAACAATAGAATAGGTAAAAACAAACTTAAAATTCTCAATATTACACTGCTTGTTAAAGCCAAATTCTTCTAATAAGTTTTAAGTCTCTTAAAGCTGCGAGTGTTTCCCATACATGGGATAAGTATTCTAACCTGACACATGGTATAAAGCCAATTGTCCTAAACTTGACTCTGTTGGAACTACAAGCACAGTATTTGAGTCATCTAACTTTTCAATGCGACCAACCTACATGGTTGTACCAGGAATCCAATCAGTAGCAGGTGTAGTGGGATGCAATTTTACACCCTCACTTTTATGCCCATTTTGGTAAGTTTCATGAACACCATCTCCCTTGATGGCACTCACCATTTTTCATTCCACCCCTAGCAGAAATTTATGTTCCCATTATTAAATTTTTGTCACCATTACTACCCAGAGTTTGTTGTTTCACATTAGTGATTGCAATATTAGCTCTAGCACTTCCACTCTCCCCTATTATACTTGATGCACTACCTTTTGCAACAGATTTATTCACTTTCACTGCCTCCTCTGTGTCCTCTACACCATGAGGTCGCAGAGGGGCACCATGAGCTAGATTTGGCATCATCATGGAAATTACCAGCTTCAGAAGCATTCTCACTATCCCCAATCGATCTTTGAGGACTCTCTTCCCCCTCATCATCTGCACCAGTGTCATGTTATCCTCCTGCCTCGGCACCACACTCAACCTCTTCATCTTCACGTCTATTCCTATACTGCCTGTTTGCACCATTATCCTCCCCTCTAGGCACAACATCTGTACCAGACACTACATTTCTAGCATTGGCATACAATGTTTTTAGTCGATCCTCAGTCTCTAGTGTAGGTGACAACTCACCTTCTTCTCTTTCAACTGTCAAGTTGTTATGTACAACTCCTTCAAGATATCTCAAATCCATGGTCCTACCTTCCATTCTTAATCCAATATGTCGTCTCTCAGTTTCTTTTCCAACATTGCGTGACAAAGTCTAGATACACAAGTGCATATACATATACAATTTTTAACAAGGGTTCACATACAGAACAATTTTTTTAGCTCACAGGAAACAAAAAAAAAAATTAACAGACAAAAAAGACAGTGAATTGCAAGCAAGAACTCTCTTGGTATTGCACCTTTCATCTCTCAAACCAAATAAATTATAGAAAACCACAAAATTGCAAGCAAAAACAAGTACATATTTCACTCCACATCCAACCATAAATATGTTGTGGCATAATACAGACATATCAATGATAATGAACTCAACTGCCATGCATTGTAAATTTATAACAATCAAGAGATCATAAAACATTCCCACCACTAAGAGACATATGAAATCAACATGAGAAGAGAATAGCTCATAATTTTTTTTCTCTATGAATCATCATAATTTATATAGCATGTCAAATCAATGAAACATAAGATGGGAGGAGGGAGGTATTTCACCAGAAAATAGTTGTGTTTTAGTTAAAACTAACACAATACATATATTTGATTTTTTTAAAGCGTCCTAGTGTATTTTAATCAATGATGTATTACGTCCTATGTCCTCTGTGTATTTATAAATTTTAAAACAACGTAGACAATTCTAGAACCATACCTCTGCTAAAGGCCCCACCCTATCTTTTATGGAAGGCTCAGGCCCACTCTCACCAAACATTTGCCCAGGCCTTGAATGCAGTGCACCTGTCCCTACCAAGAAGACCACAATTATCTGAAAATGAGTGACATAAACAACATAATAGGTAAAAAAAAACTTAAAATTATCTATATTACACTGCTTGTTAAAGCCAAATTCTTCTAATAAGTTTTAAGTCTCTTGAAGCTGTGAGTGTGTCCCATACATGGGATAAGTATTCTAACCTAACACATGGTACAAAGCCAATCATCTTGAACTTGACTCTGTCGGCACTACAATCACAACATTTGAGCCATCTAACTTTTCAATGTGACCAACCTACATGGCTGTACCAGGAATATCATCAGCAGCAGGTGCAGTGGAATGCAAATTTCCACCCTCTTTTATGCCCATTTTGGCCAGTTTCATGAACACCATCTCCCTTGATAGCACTCTCACCATTTTTCATTCTACCCCTAGCAGAGATTTTTGTTCCCATTATTAAATTTTCCTCGCCATTACCACCCAGAGTTTGTTGTTTCACATTAGTGTTTGCAATATCAACTCTAGCAATGCCATCACTCTCCCCTATTATACTTGCTGCACTACCTTTTGCAATAGAGTTCTTCACTTTCACTACCTCCTCTGTGTCCTCTGCACCATGAGGTTGCGGAGGAGCACCATGAGCTAGATTTGGCATCATCATCATGAAAATCACTAGCTTCAGAAGCATTCTCACTATCATCAGTCGATCTTTGAGGACTCTCTTCCCCCTCGTCATCTGAATCAGCATCATGTTCTCCTCCTGCCTCAGGACCACACTCAACCTGTTCATCTTCACGTCTATTCCTATACTGTCTGTTTGCAGCATTATCCTTCCCTCTAGGCACAAAATCTGTACCAGACACTACATTGCTAGCATTGGCATAAAATGTGTTTTGCCGATCCTCAGTCTCTAGTGTAGGTGACAACTCACCTTTTTATCTTTCAACTTTCAAGCTGCTATGTACAACTCCTTCAAGATATCTCAAATCCATGGTACTACCTTCCATTCTTGAGCCAATATGTCGTCTCTCAGTTTCCTGTCCAACATTGTGTGACAAAGTCTAGTTACAAAAGTGCATATACATATACAAGTTTTAACAAGGGTTCACAATCACATACATAACAATTTTTTAAGCTCACAGGAAAAAAAAAAAAAAAGTTAACAAACAAAAAAGATAGTGACTTGCAAGCAAGAACTCTCTTGGTATTGCACCTTTCATCTCTTAAACCAAACAAATTATAGAGAACCACAAAATTGGAAGCAAAAACAAGTACGTATTTCACTCCATGTCCAACTATAAATATGTTGTGGCATGCTACAAACATATAAATGGTAATGAACTCAACTACCATGCATTGTAAATTTATAACAATCACTGTATTTGATGAGTGTGCAACATAGTATATCTGCTGTGTGCGCTGGAGAAGAACAATGGCCAAGAATTCCAGGTATAAACTAACAACAATTGCAAGCAAATAATGAAGGATTATAGTAATAATAGTAGAAATAGAACCATGGAAATCACCCTACAAACACCCTAAACACTCAAATTATTATATTTTGAAGACTAGATCCTATCTCATTCCATTGTTTTGATTTCATATACATTGAATGATTCCACTTTCACCATATGCAAACGCTACTCATAGAAGAACAAGGGAACTTCACATCTACAACTTGACCTATGGCCCAATTAGGTAACAAAAACTCAATCCTCTTTTGATCTTCTCAGAACACCTTAAACTACAATCCTAAAAAGTGAAATTAGGTCAACCCATAATAAATAAGATATCACTTCCAGGAACTGTAGTCAAATTTTCCAACATTAATACCCTTAATAAGACATCTTTGGTATCAATTTTGGTAGTTGTAGTTTCCAATAATTTATACCATTAGTAGGAAATATTTAATTTTTGTAACAGTGATCCAAGTTTCTTATTCAGCCAAATTGTTTACAACAAGTTTAAAAAATCCATCCTTTCGCATAACCTCAAAGGAAATAACTAGTCATCTTTGCAAATCATTTACATTGTAAAGTGTCATCAGCACATAACAATGAACCTCTTATGTCTACTATGGAAATCAAGAATGCCAATCTGAATCAATGATCCAAAAAATGAGGCACTCTAGATTTTTCAAGCAAGGGCATTAAGGTTTCTGTATATTCTGAAAACAAAAATAAAAAGCACAAGACTCCAAAAATATTTAAAATTATGTTTCGCTCATAATTCTAAAAGACTCCTAGAACATTTAAACTTTTCTCTGTTTATAACTAAAAGCCCCAAAATTCTATGACAAGGCCAGAATGTAATGCAGCATTGATTGTCCCATTCATAAATATTTTAAGAAAACACAGTATGCATAATCAAGGGGATGAGGGAGAATAGCGAGGAAGAACCGAATTTCAAACAAGGGACGCACTTCTCCTAATAAGAAGTTGAAATTTAGAGAAATATAATGTGTATCGAAAAGCATAATCCTTAATGTGCTGAACTTTGTGCAGAAGGATAATAATGCACATCAGGTTGTGGTCTAGTGGCAACTTGGACCAGTTGTTCTGACAATCCTCACAGGAATGCACCTCCCTTGCATGGGGTATGCTGGATATGCCTATTAACCATGGACCTTGTGACAATTAATGATTGTATTGTTTAGGCCTTGAAGAATATAATTGCAATAACTGCTGGCGAGGTACCAACAACCCATTCTTTGCAAATGTGGAAGAGTTGGAGGGTTTATCATCCATAGACACAAAGGTTTCCATTTAGAAAAGGAAAAAAAAAAGGGACTATCATGGAAATATGCCCTTTTTTCCAAAATTCTTTGACACAAAAGCATGTATAGGGAGCTTCACTGCAAAGAACAGACTATGGTACCAAGTCCGAGTAGTATCCATTCCACTAAAATGATAGGGGACTTGCACACAGTACATCCTTTTGAACTCATGCAATAATGATGGGCCAATACAAGTGGGCAAGAAAAACGCAAGAATGGAACCCTTGTCAATGGCTAACCATCCGAACAACATCTATATTTTGCTCTATGGGGATCATTCAATTTGGCATTGGGCAGATGTAAATGTGATTTGGGCTGTAGGGATAAAGAATGTCTATAAGATTGACCATGCTTTGCAGTCCCTCTGTTCTTTGAGTTATGAGACTAATAAATTTGATTACACCCATTGCAAATGCAATTATTGGGCTTCTCCCCATATTGACATAAATATAGTATTCTTCCATCATATTCGTTTGTCCATGGAAGCTTCCCTGTAGAGGCCAGATCCGCCTATCTGTTCTATTGGACTCAAGGCAGAAAACCCATCAAACCCTTCTTCAAAACAATGTCACACATGGCAGCAAATGGTAGGATTTGCTGAACTTAGAATCATGGATTTGTGCTTGTTCTAGCAGAAACATATATTATTGGTTGTTTACTAAATGACAAGTTTTGTACTTGAATAATAAATCAGGACACGGCCTATTAAGAAGACTAAGAAAAACTGATTTCCTGGATAGAAGCACTTATTTTGATGATAAAAAAGTGTTGTTGAGAATAGTATTGGTAAGATTGACAACAACCTTTGAAAGTGAAACAACAGCAATACTTCGTGGTGCTTAAAAGATTGCATTTTGATTTGCCTCAGATATTAAGTGCATCAAATGTGTATTTAGTTCTATTAAAGAAGCCTTTTCAGGGAGGAAATAAAGGCTTTGATAATTTTCTGTTATGATGCAACTTTGCTAATCTCATTTGAGATGGTGGATGTGTTTGTCGTTTGTATTGTAGTTTGGAATCTGGAATTGGATGTGTTTTCAGTCTACATTTGCTTGTGTTTAATATGTTTCCTGAGATGGAGCTTGTAAATTTGAAGTTTTAAACTTTTATGTAAAGAATAGCGTTAGAAGTAAAGTCATTATTAGATGACAACTGCACAGTACCTTTTTTTTCCTAGCTCCACCTCCATAGGTTTTTTTAAATCACACAAATTCATTTATTCTAGTGAAAATGTTATGTCATACAGGCCTTCACAAAGTCCATCTTGTCAGTGCATATTTACCTGCCTGACAAACTTAACCAGCATAATATATACACTAACCATTCTTCAGCATATATGGGAAAGCAGAAGTCATGCTTATGCTGGTCTTGTCGTGCATGCTCTTCCTAATGAATGAATAGAAAGATTGCTTAAAGACTACCCATCAATGCAAAATTGCTGGATTTGGTAGATTCAAATTACACTAGGGGAAGAAGACATATTTAGACATAGTTCAGAAGTTTAAGATTAATGTTATATTTTGATTTTTTGACTTGAAAAGAATGAGATAACAATGTTTCTCTGAGATTACATAGATGCCTACCTATGCCATATTTATCATGGTTTATTCTTGTTATCTATCAATGTCTTGGTAATGTATTTATTTTAGCATGACAGAATTATATCTACAATTACTTCATTCAGAAATTAAGTTCTCTCTATAAACCTAATTTAAGCTGAATCTTATTTATGGAAGACTTTGGCAAAGTCTTTTGAAGTCACAGAACTTCTAGGTATTCACAGTAGAAACATGCTCTATACATCATATTGGCATAGCAGAATCTATATGTGGTCAGTGAAGTGCATGATACATATTCTAATGCTAGTGCTTATTTGCAGTGCAGTCTGCCAAGTTCATAGCACGTAAACATTGGGTTGTAGCTGGTGCAAATGACATGATTATCTGTGTCTACAATTATAACACCATGGATAAGGTGAAAGTATTTGAAGCACATACTGATTATATCAGGTGTGTGAGTGTTCATCCAACTCTGCCATATGTGCTGTCATCATCTGATGACATGCTAATCAAGCTTTGGGACTGGGATAAAGGTTGGCAATGTAATCAAATATTTGAAGGTCATTCACACTATGTGATGCAAGTCGCGTTTAATCCCAAGGATATAAATACATTTGCAAGTGCCTCAATAGACCGTACTATAAAGATGGGAGGCAGTGCTCTTTAGTAAATCCCAAGTTTATAGATAAGCTTTACTCTGGCATAAATTATCCACCTAGGAATGTCATATTTTTTCCTCTTGGTGAACACTCAAATTTGTTACTTCTCTTAGATAGTGTAAATTAGAATTTAGATATCCTAAAATTTTAAAGCCTTGTATAATTTGTTTCATATTGATTTATTTTAACCTGAATGCATCAATCAGATCTGGAATCTGGACTCGCAAGAACCAAATTTTACTCTCAATGCCCACTTAAAGGGTGTAAACTGTGTTGATTACTTCACAGGAGGTGACAGACCATATATTATTACTGGCTCATATGATCAAACAACAAAGGTGCTCAAACATATAGATTATCTAGAGATGTAATTGATTTACCCCTAGTACTTATCTTGATCATTAAAAAATTGGCCTACCTTTAAATTTCTTGGTGTGCTGTCATCAGGTTTGGGACTACCAGACAAAAATTTGTGTCCAAACTCTGGAAGGACACACACATAATGTATCTACAGTATGTTTTCACCCTGAACTTCCTATCATCATCACTGGTTTAGAAGATGGTATTGTTCATATTTGGCATGCAACAACATACAGGCAAGTTTTAGTTGGATTGTTTTATACATAGGTTATAAACTTATGAACTTGATTGATATTATAACAGTTAATGGCATTCACTCTCCTAGCACTAGTGGTGACCCATGCTTAACCTTCTTGGTCTCATACAGGCAAGTGATTCTTCTATACGGACCATAATGGTTTGCAAATAGTTTCATTGTTCAGTTTAATTTTGGTATATTGTACAGAATAATTTAGCATTTTATTTTTTTTAAGAGAAGGAAAACAATGATTTTAAGGGGAATTTTAAATATTTAGTACTGGATGTATTTGGATGGGAAAAAGGTATGTTGCATGGAATAACTGCACTTGTTTTAGTTGGAACTTGTATTAACAAACTCCATAGTGCAACAAGGCTTTCGAAAATTCTTAAAATATTGTGAATTTGCGATCTTTGTGATTCTAAGAGGGTTCAAGATGAAAAAAACTCTCTTAAAATGTACTGTGTACACCCACATTAGATCAGAAAATATATGGATGGGAGAAAGTGTTGCTGCATGGAATAACTGCATTGGTTTTAGTTGGAACTTGTGTTCATGAACTCCATAGTGAAACAGGGCTTTGGAAATTCCTAAAACATCGTGAATTTGTCATCTTTGTGATACTAAGAGGTTTGAAGATGAAAAAAAATCTAGAATGTCCTGCATACACCCACATTAGGTCACAATTTCAAAATACAACCTTCCTAACCTTTTCTTAGATTGTTGGTAAAATCAGTGGAACAACAAATATTCTTGATGTTATTTCTCTTCCAGGTTGAACCCTACTTGTAATATTTTGTTTGGAATTAGCACTTTTTTATGGTCTTTACAAGGTTAAAATGGTGCCCCTCATTTTGAAATGTTTGTTGGGACAATTTCTAGATATTGATATTGACACTGCTTCTTTATGAGGTATATGTGTTATATGGTGATTACAACATTGCTACTCTGGAAAATTTTTAATTATGTTGTGTTTCTTTATTTATGGACTTTCCAAGATGTTCAAGGAAAATTATCGGAAAATATACTAGGAACTTGTGTAGCTAGGTACTTTCCCTTGCTGCTGAAATATGAATTGAACATTGTAGTATCAATTCAACAGTGTTTCAAGTTTAATTAATTGGACATATAAGTTAGAAATTTCATGTTATCCTATTGTGTTAGCTGCCTAGAAAAGAAAGAAGATTTATTGCTTGCATTGGGGCATGTTGAAATGAGAGAAGTGAGGTGCACTATACAACATAGGTGGGGGTGGAGTTGACTCGTTGATTTTGTGTGCTCCTGTGTCTAACAATAATTTTAATCTACATGGTGCATTGAATATTGAGGTGAGCTGGATACGGCTAGATCTTTATCTGATGTGAACATGTCATTCATATTGAATATCTCTAACTTGAAGTGTGAATCATGCATTAAGGCTATCAAAAAAATTTGGATTTTGACTCTTGGGGGTCGAGACAAAGGCTGGATTCTTTGGTTGGTGGATACTGTTAGAAGATTAAATATGTTTTTGAGGGGATACAATAGAGGACTGGTGGTATTGAGAAGAATAAAGCGTAAGTAGTCCTAGATGTGTTGGTACAAGTGTTAAGGATGTTACAAAATATCCCTTATAGTGAGCAGCGCCAAGCTGGGGTGGTTACATGGAGACATTGACTAAAGGTGAAAGAGACATACAAAGCAAGGGGAGCCTAAATCAGACCCTAACTTCACTTGCTTAAATTAGGAGATAGGCCAACCAAGGTCTTCTTCATAGACCTCAACTACAATGTAGTGGAACACATCAAGGCTTAAAACAACAAAATTAAAAATAATTGATCAGGTAAATATAGAGAAAGAGTTTTTTAGTGACTATAAAATAGTTTTTCAATCTCAAGGATATCATGGAGAAAAGAAAGGTAGTCATGCAAACTTTTATTGATGCAATTCCCAGAAAATAGATGCAAGAACAATAAGGAGTATGTGATTAAAAATCAGCATTAGATGAGTTGACAATAACCCTTAGGGAAATGGTCGATGATAAGTCCCTTGGCTAGGATGGTTATTTATGCAAATTTTACAAAGCCACTTAGGGCTTTCTTGGGCCAAATTTTTCTTCAAGTGTATAAAGTATTTGTATGTACTATGGACACATACACAAGGTAACGACATCAACAAGTTGTTGATCAAGTTCATCTTGAAGCCGGGAGACCCATTATTAATCACAAGCTAGTACCGATAACTTTACTTAATCTACCTTATAAAATTGTATCCAAAGAGCTTTCTTTGTAGCTAAAACATATCTTGTCTAAAATCATTGTAGCAAAATATATGGGATTTATTATAGGCAGATACATTTGGGATAATGTGATTGTTGTTTGGGAAGGCATTGAATGAGTTAGAAGCCAAGGCCTGGAGGCCCTCTTCATAAAGGTAAACTGCAAAAGCCTTTCGTAGAGTGGAATGGTTGTTCAATCTCTCCATGCTGAAGGTGCTTGAATTTGATATATTTTTTGTTAATTTAGTTGGAACTTTATTTTCATGGGTTGCAACTTGCCTTTAATCAATTAGGCCAAATTTGAAGATATAGAGTACTTTTAATCTATCTGGAAATGGTGTTTCTTGGCCTCGATCCTCTATGTAATAGTTGTTGAAGCCCTTAGTTATCCCATTCAAAGAAGAATTGGATAGGGCCTAATCAAAGATACATCCCTTCCTGGTCCTAATGGTGATCAACAACTGAATAGACACTTCGCAGATTGTTCTTTCCTAACCATCATTGAAGAGAAGAAAACTCTGGAACACGCTATGAATTGCCTGCATTTTTAATGTGAAACCCTCAGGTCAAAATTTCAAATGGCCATAACTCAATGTTATTGATAAAGGAGTTCCTTGATTGGTTGGTAGGCAAATAATGGGCTTGATTACATCTAGTTAGGGGTTAAAATTCCTTGAAATCCCTTTGCCTTTGAAGCCTTCACGAGTATATTTTAGCAGCACTCCCACTTTGAGTTGTGTATCTATTACACGTTTGATGGAGCTTTTTATCCTTATTTAGCATGATCCACTATGAGGAAAAGTAGTGTGTGGAGCCCTTTAGCATGGTCAACATGCACATTTTTTAGGATTTCTAAGGAGATGAGAAACCATGCAAGCAAAGGACCCATTGGCACATTCTCCAATGCCAAAGAGAACCCTAGGTTGAGGGACATCCTTATTTTTAGGAGAATGGTTTTATAACTTAATATTAATAGCCTACACTGTGGTTCTACATGTAGTTCTCAAGACTATGGAAGCCTGATATTTGTGGTTTATCCCGACAAAAATCATGCCCAACCTCTCTAAATTATTATAGCATTCCTAATCTACTAAATTTAGGTTCTCCATGTATAGGGGCATCACTAGAGATAATTACCAAAAGAAATGATTTGAGTAGAAGTACCTTTTCCATTGGAGATGTGGCAGCCTAGCAGGTATATCTTTGTGGGCAAATGCCCAGATTGCTCCAAAATTTATATTGTTGATTTCCTTTCCTCTCAGATTATATTATCATTCAATATTCAGTCATTCTTATTTGGTACGAAGGAGTTGGACTAGTGTAAGGGTTGAATTTTCTCCAGTGGCTTTCAAAATCATATGCAGTTGATTCTTAGCTAAAGATAATAATCACACCAAGCTGCAATTCAAATTCTTTTGCTCGATAACAATCTAGTCATGCAGGCTCAAAACAGTATTGGTTCTATGTTCCTTTTCCAAAGTGCTCCTAGTTATCATTTCTTCTAACATGAAAACTGATGAATACCCTTAAATAGAAGCAGGTGCTCCATACTCAAGGTCTTGATACTTCTTTATGTTCCATACTCATGAATATAACAAAGGGGATACCTTGAAAAATAGCTTCACCTCCAAGATGTCCTCTTCTACCAAGAAAAGTGCCCAGAATGGACACTTTTCTAATGTATCAAACCTCTATGCTAACTGTCACAAACTTCTTAGGGAAAAGTTGCTCAAAAAAATTTAGCAACATCCAAAAAGAGTGTATCCCCATGAAATATGTGCAAGAAATTCAAATATTTTCTACAATAGACTATTACAAAATGGGTCTAAAGTGAGGACAAGTGGCATTGGCAAGGTATCTCTCCCCCGAACTTCCTTATCAGCTAGTTGTAGATGATGTCCACTTAACCTGTGGTTGTAGAATAGCGATGTATGTAACTATTGTGTTCTAGGGCTGTAAAGATGCAAAAATTTTGTTGCCAAGACTAGGGTATCCACTTTATGAAGCATTGCTGGCATACAATGGCATTGAAGCCAGGAAATATAATTTTATTTACAGAAAGGAATTAGGAAGTTAATTTAGAACACCTTGAAACAGTAGCTAAGAAGAACACAATAGTAATGGTTCTTGGCAATACTAATAATCATTGGAGTGTTGTTTTCAGCCATAAGCATTTAGCCAAGGTTGCAGAGATGGAAAACAAGTTAGGCTTGTCAATAATTTATGAGGGAGTTTATGAACTTGAAGTCTGCCCAGTGGCTGGTACCTTACCCCCATGCAACTTTGAAATAGAAATTATGGCTCTGCGCAGTGGCTGGTACCTTCCCCCAATGCAGCTTTGAAATATAAATTATGGTTTTCCTTTGGAAATATCACACCCAACACCACAAATCCCCAGAATTTATGGGAAATTTATGGCTCATACATTTCATAGTAGATGATGATATTTCTTGGAAATAGAGGTGTCTCCTTTATAATGAACAATTTATTTTATTCCTCTTATAAAATGGCTTACATGGGTTGCTTAGCTTTAGCCTGTTGTCTCTGTTTATGTATTATTATGCTTCTCAATTTCCACAGTCATCTCTTATCCTTCTTTTTATGTAGTTTTATTCTCTGGCAATTAGTTTTTCATTTTCTATCCAAATTTGATGAGAAGTTCCATGCAATTTTTCCTCAAGGGCTGATTAGAAGCTTGATCTCTTGATATATCATATGCATGCTCTTTTTAACGGACTTGTAATGATCCATTAGTTTCCCTAACATAGACTGTGTCGCATAAACTACTGGTCCTTTTTTAATGTTATTTGTGGCCTGCTATAATATGTATAATGTATTACCATTTTACTAAAAACTTGTCAAGAGATTTGGCACAACTCTAGATAAAATAAGCTATTCATTCCAGAGTAAAGATAGAATAGTAGAATTGGAAAAATGGTTCAGGTTCAAGTGTTTCGCTTATATAGCTTTGTTTTTTAACAATACTTGGAATTAAAGATTGCATCATTATTGCCAAGATGGAAACAAAAATGCTTTCTTCATGAGCAACAACACCAGAGCCAAAAATATTCACCTTTTTCAACTAAATGTTCCCCAATCCTCATGATAAATATTGAATTATCATACTTGCAAATAAAGTTTTGACTATTCCATCCCATGGATGATCAGGAAAACTGACTCAAAAACAGAAATTTATGATTGTTCATACATATTTCCATGCCTTAAAAATACATTGATTTGTACATATGAAAAGATGATAGCAAAGAAATTGTATGGATGACTGACTTTTAGTTGAAGTGTTCCTATCTTCCTCTAGGGAATGCAACTTTTTAAGTTCTAAGAGGAGGCTCTCCTTAGACAGGCTATCGGCTTTCTCATTCACCTCTAGGAAGACATGAGCTATAGTGAACCTTGCAAAAATAGAGGTGATCTCCTTCGGGTGATTTGTATTTTCCAACAAGTCGATATGTTACGTCTTAGGAATGTTGCAAACATTTTAGTACCAATGAAGAATCTCCAAAGACCTAAAGTTCTCTTATCCCTTTATCAAACGTTTTTCTTAGTATATTTTTATGCCAACAAATCTACAAGATTTTTAGTCCCCCTTCTTGAGTTCCCTTTGAAAAATGATATGGTGGCTCACGATTTGGTTGATCTTGTCAAATTTTTAAGTCATTACCAAATCTAAAGAAAGGTTTGGAAATCAGGAAGAACCAAAGGGTGAGACGATTCCCGATATTGAAGGACCAATGGACCTTATTGATCCACCTCCTTCAATGAAGGGAAGACCCTCATGGATCAGGGATACTCTCAAGGATGCCGAGAGACATATGGCCCCAAGGGAGACATTCCATGAAAGCAAGAAGCCAAATAGATACCAAGGGTATCTAGTAGGCATGAGTACAATCATACAATCTGAGCCTGGATCTTTTGAGGAAGCCGTTAAGCATCAAGTCTGGAAGGATGCTATGCACAAAGAATTTGAATCCATTATGAAGAATGATGTCTGGGATATGGTTCTGAGACCAGAGGACAAAGAATTTTCCACCTCGAAATGGCCCTATAAGATCAAGCATGGATCTAATGGTAGTGCTGAAAAATTCAAGCCGTGGCTTCTCTCAAAAGGAAGGTGTAGACTATGATGACATATTTGCACCTGTGGCCCGATATACCACCATCTGATCTATCATAGCCCTTGTTGCTACACAAATATGGAATCTTCATTAGATGGATGTAAAGACCACCTTTCTGCATGGTGCGATAAAGGAGGAGGTGTATGTGGAGCAATCTCTGGGTTCGAAGTCCAGGATAGAAACACCCATGTTTGCAGGTTGAAGAAATCCCTCTATGGGTTGAAGCAAGCCCCGAGGGCTTGGTATGAGAGGATAGATAGCTACTTGATGAAGATGGGCTTCACTCGTAGTAATGTTGATCCAAACCTTTACTTCAAGGTTGATAGAGAAAACCCTCTCATTCTGGTGTTGTATGTGGATGATCTCTTCCTAACAAGTGTTGACCCTCTCATTCATCAGTGTAAGAGGGAGCTCACTTCTGAGTTTAAGATGAAGGACCTAGGAATGATGTATTACTTCCTAGGCCTGGAGGTCTGACACAAACTTGACGAAATTTTCCTCTCTCAAGGAAAATATATTGTGAAGCTGCTGGAAAGATTTGGAATGGTGGACTATAAGTCTGTGTTGAGACCGATGGAGCTCAACTTTAAGAAGTTGAGTGGAAGCGTTGTTGGGCCTATGCTAGCAAATCCTATTGAGTATTGTCAACTCATAGGGGCCCTGATGTTCTTAGTGAACACCCGTCCAGACGTATGTTTTGCAGTGAACACTTTGAGTCAACACATGGTTGATCCTCATCACATTCATTGGGTTGGTGCCAAGAATCTGTTGAGATATCTTCATAGCACGATAAGCCATGGGCTGAGATACACTTCCGAGAATGTGACACTCCATGGATATACTGATGTCGATTGGGCTAGCAGTGTGGTGGATCGCAAGAGCACATTTGGATGTTGCTTCACACTTGGATCTGCTTTGATATCTTGGATGAGTAGGAAGCATAAGTCAATGGCTTTAAGCACCGCAAAGGCCGAATACATTGCAGCGAGTATGGCCTGTTGTGAAGCAGTTTGGTTGCGAAATTTCTTCAGTGAGCTATTTGGGCATGTGATAGATACCACCGTTATCCTTTGTGATAACCAGAGTGAGATTTGTTTGTCAGAGAATCATGTGTTCCACGATCGATCCAAGCATATTGATACCAGGTACCACTTTATTCAGGATATGGTACAGCGAGACGCTGTAAGGCTAGATCATATAGGAACTGATGAGCAGGCCGCGAATATTCTCACAAAGCCCTTGGGGAAGGTCAAGTACCTAACATTCTGTGAGAATCTTGGAATCGTGGAACGACCCTATTCTAAGGGTCCTGTTGGACGATGAGCTCTGGGAGCTCCAGGGGGCTTTGGGGATAGCTTCTTGGAGCTATAAGCACACACAAGGCTAGACTTGTCGAACCTTGTGGTGCTTTTTTCCCACCGTTATGATGTTGAGTTGGTTCACCTCTCATGATCTATGCCTCGCATACATCCTACCCATGGAGTCCCAGACTCATGGGAAGTACCTCTCATTTGGCCAATGAGGTGGGAAAAGCTAGAGACAAGTAGCAAAGACCGATGGATGCATAAGATATTGTTGTACTCCCTATGTCTAGGATGGCATGTGTCCAATCACTTGATCTCGGATCAAGTCTAGTGAGGTTTAGGACCTCCAACTAACTCTAGGTCAGTCAAACCAACTTCGGTTTGGTATGTGACTCCTTTGAGTCCTATATAGGTTTCGGACCTATGAGCTGATTTTGTTAACTAGGAGTGATGTCTTTGTGATTCACCTTTTGTTCTGAAATAAAGAATCCAACAAAGAAATTTACGGCGGGATGATGCACGATGTTTGGATTGTAGAAATTTGCTGAATAAATCACTTATTCAATGAAGATTAACCCGATCATACATCAATTTCGAATTGCATGCATAACACATAACCTTCTTCTACAATTAATTGTCACATGCGGAAAGAATAGAAGCGATAGCACATCAAATCATCACACACATTAACACAGTATGTATGGGGAAAGCTTATAGCTGAAAACCCCCAGCTATAGTATATTATAAATGGAGAGAACATGCAGTAAATACATAGTACAAACTCCTCACAAGTACTCAGTACTATCTCCCAAAGCTACACAAAAACTAGCTTGGTTTTGAACAAGTCACAGGTTCAAAACACACCCACTACTTCTCTGCCTCTATTGCGCAATCAAGGCTGGTCTAAATAGAGATCCAGGTTCGAATATCCTTGGCTTCACTGCGCAATTGTCATTGGTAATTTCCTCCAAGTGTTATGCAAATCCCATGCAAAACTGATCCTCCAACTGATAGCTATACTCACCCTTTCATCTACCTCTTTCACTGGTCTCCACTGAACTGTCCATGCACTGAGTTAAACTGATGTGTTCTTTAGTTTAATAATGAGTTAATAATTAGTGAATTAAATAATATTTAATTCACACAACTCATCTCTAGTGTATTAGCCAGTTAAACTAAATACAACTAGTTCAACTAGTTAACGAGAACACCACCTCCATTAACTCCTCAATCAACTCCACCAAAACTCTGCCACATGAGTCTAACTGAAGTCTAACATGCAATAGCTCACTTAACTCATAGGAAATTCGAATTTCCTTATGTCAGTTGCATGCCCCACTTCTGGGGGTCAAACTGAAGTGCTCCAAGAGAGTAAACTGTTGTTTATAGTCTAAATATTATTAAGGGTAAATAATATTTGACTTCCATATTTTTAGGAGATACAGTCTAAAAATAGCCTGGGTCCTAAAAATAAGGGTCTCATCTATTTTTACCAACAAGTTGCATACTTCAAGAATCTCCAACTGGAATATCTGAATCATGCTCCGTATGTCTAAAAATAGACATAGTCTAAAAATAGACTTTTCGACAAAAAATCACATGTGTGGTCCCCACCTAGTTTAGGTGATCACTTTCCAACTAGGATTAGGAAAGATGTCTCAGGAGGCCTCCTTCACTGTTTCTTGTTGCCATTTTCAACACTCCCTCTCAACAAGAAAGGATTGTCATTGCATGCGACATGCAACTCCATGCATTCGCCCTGCAACCTTCACAAGCGCCATGCAACTCCATGTATGCGACATGCAACTCCATGCATTCGCCATGCACCCTTTGCATGTGCCATGCAAACTCATGCATGCACCATGCAACTCCATGCATCTGCTCTGCAACTCCTCTGAAATTGAATAGGCTCCAAACAACTCAATCAGTCTTGATGCATCTAGCATCTATCATCAAAGTCTTCGACTTCTGCTGGTACCAACTGCACATGTCATCAGGAACTACTGCACTGTTGAACTCTTGCACCCATGCACTCTTGCACTTGTTGTCAACTCTAATCCGCACTCCAGTATTCGACACTGTCACTTTGATCTGCCTGCATCACTCCAACTGATCTTGCTACTGCTGCGCTATGGGCACCTCGTAGCCAGGTTCAACTCATGAGATCCACACCATCTCATGAATCTGCCCAGAAATCTCCTCATGGGATTACTCATGCATGTCGCCCCACCTCATACCTGGTGGTATAGCTGCATGCACTCCCTCTACCCATCTGGCATGAAATTTCTCTGCATGAGTGGTCTCTTCCACTCCATGATCCTCTTGTGGCTGCTCCACATCTCAAGGTTCACTATCACCTGCATGCAAAACCCGCTCCCTCTCAAGCTTCAATTGCATGTCTTCCTCCCGCTTCCCAACAGTAGGAAGCTCCGTAGACATCCCATCTACTTCAAGTCTGTAGAGATTCTTTGCTCAAATCCCAACCTTCTTGACTTGTCCCGTTGCCTTGTGCCGAAGGAAAACTTTCCCTTCTCTAAAGACAACTTCATACCCTTTATCCTCTAACATTGCAACTGAGATCAAATTCTTTGTTAGACCTGGTACATGAAATACATCTTGTAAAAGAATGAGTTTACCTGACTCCCTCTGAAAGGTTATGGTACCAATTCCGGTCGCATTGTATCGTCCACCGTCGCCCAACTCAACATGCATCTGGAGACCTTTCTCCACCAAGTCACTGAAAAGATTCACATCTCCCGTCATGTGAAAGGAAGCACCACTATCAATATACCACCCCGATCCCAATGCACTAGACAACATGCATGCGATCGATGAGAAGTCCAGCTCAAATTGCGAGGCAAGAGCCTCACCAGCTGCAGTTCCCGCAGCCTGCTTGTTCTTCTTCTTCTTTGGGCAATTCGTGGCGTAATGTCCATGATCGTGACAGTGAAAACACTTCACTTTGGACATGTCACGCTCTTTACCATCCGCACCGGATTGAGAAGCCTTCTCCTTGCCCTTCCCCTTCCTTGCTTTGGCAACCAAAGCGTAGTATTCTTCATCAGATACCTTTGATGAAGATCCATCTCTGGTAGTCCTCCTGATCTCCTCTTGCCTGAGATCCGACCACAGTCGCTCCCATCCCGGCAACTTTTCCCGACCATTGACACTATCTTGATATGCATGCCAACTCTTTAGCAAACCAAGAAGCGCCAAACTCACCAGATCCTCATCCTCCACCGGCACACCAACACTTCCCAGCTCATCCCGACATTGGGTGAACCTCGTGAGGTAGTTCGGCATACTGTCCCCCTTCTCACACTTGATGTTCCTGAGTCTATCTTTGAGCGCCAGCTTCCTCTGATCGCTCTTGCTTTGGTACAGATCCGTCAAGGCTTTCCACATCAAATATGGAGAGGTACCGTGTAAACCGGACACAATGTGATCCTTTACGCCCTCCAATAGAATCCTTCGACATTTTGCTTGTTTCTTTCGCCAGGCTTCCACAACAGCAGAATCATTAGAAGTAGGCTTTGGAATCTCTTTCTCCACGAATTCCAACAGCCCATTATCATCTAATACAACCTCCATGTGGTCCTTCCATGCAACATAATTCGAATTGCCTTCCAAGGCATATTCTAGTCGCAACCCATTGAAAGACATTTTCGCCGCGGCACCAAGAACACAAATCTACAAATTCGAATTTCACCACCAGCTGATAACTCAATCGCTTCTAACCTACACTCGAGAACAAATTATTTCCAAATCAAAGATTGACTGCATGGGCTTTTACCAGACCTTTCACTTTCCGAAGAAAGATGAATTCGGAGGCTATCTGGCCCGTATGCAGGCTCTGTCCGAGGAAATAAGTTTGCAATCACTGCATTAGATCTCGAGTTCAAATATTGCTCCGATACCATGTAGAAATTTTCCTAATAAATCACTTATTCAATGGAGATTAACCTGATCACACATCAATTTCGAATTGCATGCATAACACATAATCTCTTCTACAATTAATCATCATATGCGGAAAGAATAGAAGCGATTCCACATCAATTCATCACACACATTAACACAGTATGTATGGGGAAAGCTTATAGCTGAAAACCCCTAAGATATTTTGTATATTATATGTAGAGAACATGCAGCAAATACATAGCACAATACTCCTCACAAGTACTCAGTACTATCTCACAAAGCTACACACAAACTAGATTGGTTTTGAACAAGTCAAAGGTTCAAAACTCATCCACTAATTGCCTGCCTCTATTGCGCAATCAAGGCTGGTCTAAATAGAGATCCAAGTTCGAATCTCACTGGCTCCCACTGCGCAATTGTCATTGGTAATTTCCTCCAAGTGTGGTGCAAATCTCATGCACAACTAATGTCGCAACTGATAGCTAACTCAACCCTTTCATCTACCTCTTTCACTTGTCGCCACTGAACTGTCCATGCACTGAGTTAAACCGATGTGTTCTTTAGTTGAATAATGAGTTAATAATTTGTGAATTAAATAATATTTAATTCACACAACTCATCTCTAGTGTATTAGCCAGTTAAACTAAATACAACTAGTTCAACTAGTTAACCAGAACACCACCTCCATTAACTGTCTCATCAACTCCACCAAAACTCTGCCACATGAGTCTAACTGAAGTCTAACATGCAATAGCTCACTTAAATCATAGGAAATTCGAATTTCCTTATGTCAGCTGCATGCCCCACCTCTGGGGGTCAAACTGAAGTGCTTCAAGAGAGTAAACTGTTGTTTATAGTCTAAATATTATTAAGGGTAAATAATATTTGACTTCCATATTTTTAGGAGATACAGTCTAAAAATAGCCTGGGTCCTAAAAATAAGGGTCTCATCTATTTTTACCAACATGTCACATACTTCAAGAATCTCCAACTGGAATCTCTGAATCATGCTCCGTATGTCTAAAAATAGACATAGTCTAAAAATAGACTTTTCGACAAAAAATCACATGTGTGGTCCCCACCTAGTTTAGGTGATCACTTTCCAACTAGGATCAGGAAAGATGTCTCAGGAAGCCTCCTTCACTGTTTCTTGTTGCCATTTTCAACATGGATGGCACAGGTGGATGGAGTTCTCCCTAGTTGAGAGGGAGTGTTAATTTTGAAAAACTAGGTCCAAACTCCATATTGTGATGCTCAGATGAAGATGCCAATATTTTTATTGGATTCCTCTTTCGAAGAGGTGCAAGATCGATCTAAAGATCATCTTGATCCGATGAGCTAAACATTTATTTTGAATTAATTCCACTTATGTGCAAGGTCGGCCAGAATTATAATGTAGGCTTTAAGCCCCAACAGATGTGTCACACACCCTCACAGATGGATATATATTGGTCAATGTTGGAGGTCATTTTCATCATCACTCATCCCAAATTCTCTCTTTGCATTTGATTGGTTCGATCATCATTTTGGAGGCTCTTCTTCTTTCACAAATGGGAAATTGCAGCAAAACTTTTTCTATTTTTGACCTAGGGTTTCAGCGCAGATTTGACCAACATTGACTTTGGTCAATGCATGGTCAACTTAACTGCCCAAAATTCTAATTTTTGCAGTTCATACTTTTTGGCACAAAAATCGAGGCTAAACATTGACTTTGACCTAGTTTCATTGACTTTTGCTGCTGCTATTTTTGCGTTGACTATTGACTAGATAACATTGACTTTTATTGACTTTGGGTTGATTGTATAGAGCTGTCCGAGAGGGTTGTGTGACACATTCTGGTTGGCTGACCATGCAGAGACTTTGCTAGTTGAAGCATCATGTCGACCGTCGTAACACACCACATCACATATTTTGCTGATCAAGTTAAATGTATTTTTGGCTTGTCTTCTGTTGATCTATTGGTATGTTCTATCAGCATTTTATTTTCTTGTTTATGTGATTTTTGTTTGATATCGGGTATAAAAGTAAAGTTACATCAAGCATAGAACATCTAAAAAAATTTACAATATGTTTGTAGAAGTGTGACCCCATAAGCTAGTAGATGTCCATGCCATGGCATCAACATTGATTGATATGATAACATGTAGGGATTCTTTAAAAAGGATTGGTACATTAAAAATACTTTTTTGAAAAGTTGACATTGATGAAACTTCACAGGTCTAATGTTTCCATCCCAAAAATTGTGTCAATAAAATGTATAAGGATTGACATAGTCTTCTTCTTTTTTCAAAATTGAGATCATGTAATTTTCACATTTCTATATGAGCTTAACTTAGCATCTTCGACATCTCTTCTACGGAGGAGTTCTGGTCCTCCAAAAAGGAGATTGTGAAAATTTTCTGAAGAAACCTTAGACAATGGAGTCCTATACATTACTTTATCAAGCTTGCAAAGACTGAAATATTTTCTCCCTTCAGGGTCGAAGTTAACGTATTGTTGAATAAATCTTCTCTCTGGTAGTGTCAATATGGTAGAGGCACCACACTCTTTCTTAAGAAAATTGTTTTTCTTAAGCCAAGCATACATTTTGTATCTTGGTTTGATGCTACCCTCAATATCAAAGGTGAAATATTTTGGAAATGATGGAAGAACCTGCAGTGGGTTAAATGTTGTACTATAAAGAAAATCGAATTTCTTTTGGATCAAATCTGAACTTCTACTCAATAATTTTGGTCTTGTCCTCACCATTTGACAAACATCATCGAAAGGTGACACAAGTCTCAAAACACAACTTAACCTCTCTTGCAGCTTATTGCCTCCACAACGAATCATTCTAGCATCTTTGAACGTCGGCTCAGGGTAATGTATCAAGCCTAATTTCAGCCAAAGGTTTAGCTTGTGTCTCTGAATTGGCTCTTGTAAAATTTTAGTGATATTTCTTTCTTGGGTGCCTAGTGAATCTCTGAGCTTAGCATCACTGACATTGAGATCATCTCTTCTACATAGAAGTTATGATCCTCGAGAAAGGGTATTCTGATTTTTTTTTAAGAAACTTTAGAAAATCAAGTCACATGCATTGTGATTTTCAAATATTCTCTTTTAGAGCCATGGATAACTTGATCATCTCTTTTATGGACAAGTTTTGATTGTAAAGAAGGAATATTCTGAAATGTTTCTGAAGAAACCTTAGACAATGGAGTCATGAGCATTGTGTTTTTTAGATGTTCTCTGATAGACACAACAATTCCCTACTTGTCAAGCCCAGTGCAATTAATATCTTCAATCAACTGGATCAAGTTCTCATGCAAATAGCGAGGATGACTCAAATCTATCTTTGTCATCTCCTTTTGATCCAAACCAACGCTTGCAAAATCTAAATTGTCTGCCATGGATTTTCTTGGGTCCCATCTAAGAAATCTCAGGATAATTTAAAATAATGTTACCTATATTTTCCTTTCTTAGTCCCAAGTTTGACAGAACATCCACTGTAGAATATAGTGTTGTCTCTGAACTATCCATATAAAAATTTTAGGCTTTGTATGGTATAGCTTGCTAATCTCATCCCAAGGGCAACCGATACTTGCCAAAAGCATTAGCTTTTCTAAAATACTACTAAATTTCAGTGGATTTTTGTTTTTCAACAAACAGCAAACCTTGTTCTTCTCAACTTGAAAACCATTCAAACTATTAGAAACAGTCACAAATTTTTTATATACTTCATCCTTAAGAAGCGATGGGAAACATGTACCATAGTTACTGTAGATATATTGTGGTTATCCGACTAGTAATATTCAAATGCATTCGGTTTCAAAATACAATATAAAAAAACTACTACTATAAAGAATATCAAACAAACAATTAACACAAAAAATAGGTACATAAAAATGAAAAAAACCACAAATAGTGTTAGATGTGAGAAACAAACCTCTACTACATCTAGAAGCGTCCTTCATCTTTGTAAAAAACTTCAGAGTGCGTGAGAGCACAAGCATTCTGGGGCTGAAGCGCAAAAGCTTCTACATTAAAACATTCAAATGCCTCGGCATGAGACCTTGTATTTGGAGACATATCCCATTTCCAATGTGAGCTTCAATGGTGATAAGCTCTGTTTCCAGAACAAATTCATAGGGACCAAGTGCATCCGCAAATGTATTCCTCCATTGTAGTATATTAAAATATGACATTGCATCCTTACTTGAAACCAAGGGGAGGAGACAGGAAGAAGAGCAGAAGTAGAACTAGGGCTGGTACTAGAAGTGCTGCTTGATGTTTCATTGAATGACTCACTACTTCATCGACATTGGGAAGGTAATGCCCTCAGTGATTTGCCCATTTTTTCCTGCAACATTCTCTGCTATATTCCAACATTCATTGTCTGACAGTGAAGAGACTGAGTGAACTGAGATTCTGTCCCTGCAATCGCTGGACCCATTTCACTCTTCAACACCCCTAGATTTCTTCAACGCGCCCAGTTTTCCATGGTCATGCTGCGGAACCTTACCCAAAATTTATTAGAACACACCACATTCAAAATAAAAGACCATATTCCAAGCAAATGCATAGCGTTTGAGATGAATCGAAATCTAGCCGCATTCAGGTTTTAGGATTAATTAAAATTGAGAAAATGCATTTTAGTATTTTGGATTCAACATTGGAGATGAATACCTTACCCTGTGAAAAGACCGTCTGGAAGGACAAGGACAGAGTCAGACATGATTACCTTACGGCTCAGGAAAACCATGGAATTTTCAACTCCATTAAATTCCCACCAAATTATTAAACGCTTGGAGGGAAATATAAAAACAAAAAAAAAATCGAGATCACTTTAAAAAAAAGTTGGAGGGAATATAAAAACAAAAGAAAAAACGAGATCACTTGAAAAATAGATAGTGGGCTCATTGCATGAGTTTTAAATAGTCTTTCTTCTCTTTATTCATTTTTCTATTTTTTTTGGTTTTGAGAAAACTAGTATATGTTGTTAGAATGAAGCATTTTATTTTTTTTTAAATAGTCTTTTTATTTTATTTTTTTATAATTTGTTTATTGATTTATATATATATATATATATATATATATATATATATATATATATATAAATTATTGTTAAGAAAATTTAAGCAAATAGTAAAAAAAAAATCTTTTTAAACTAAAACAATTAAAATAACAATGTATTTTTATTGATTTTTACAATTTTTTTTATTTTCTATGTTGTTAAGAAAATTTAAGAAAATAGTTAAAAAAAATTCTTTTTAAACAAAAATAATTAAAAAAAAATGTTGTTTTATTGCTTTTTATAATTTTTTTTTATTTTCTATGTTGTTAAGAAATTTTAAGCAAATAGTCAAAAAAAGATCTCTCTAAACTAAAATAATTAAAAAAACAAAAGACTAATAAATGTTGATATAGAGATATGGAAACAAATTCTTAAGACAATTACAAAAGGAAGAAAAGATCACAAGTGATTATTGTAACATGAAGAGTGGACCTTAGGATACTAGCATGCATGGTGGAAGATTTATATCCCTTGCACCTTGTAAATTGTTAATTTCATATAACTAGATGGAATTATAAATTGTTAATTTCAAATAACTAGATGGAATTATTTGATTTGTTTGATTTTATTCTATTATGTTCTTCCAAATTAATAAATGTTAATTGCGAAAATGGACCACTTCCCTATGTTCAAGTCTTTATTCCGCATTAATACAAATCCCTTCTAATTTTATGTATACTTATATATTTAATTGTTAAAAACTAAATTTGGGTGAAAATGTGGTGGTGGTGGTAGTCGTTAAGAAGAATCGTGTGTGTTTATATACGTTGAATAAATTAGGAGGCTTTCAAATCACATCTGATGCTTACAAGTGTATAAAGAGCACATTTAACCATGTTTGAGGGTACATTTTATACGTATCATAATGTATATGAGGGGGGAAATGGTTTTCAATGCTAGTGATCTAGTCACACAAAGGACCCCATAAATTTGTGCTTTGGGATATCCTCAAGATTCAATACATAATCTAAAGTGAGAGGATTCATTGCTAAGGTGAGAGTAGAAACAACCCTCTAGTGTTAAACTTTAGAGAAAAAAGGGTATTCAAAATTTTAACATTGTAGATGGATTCAAAGACCCCTTTGTCTCTAAATTTTAACACTACAGATGGATTTAGAGACCCCTGTAGTGAAATGTGACACTTCGGTATCAAAATTGAATTTTTCATTTTTGGAGTGACACAATTAAAAGTTACTAACATAAATGACTAATTCATATACTTGGTGTACTTGCTATTTGGTCATATTTTTATTCTTGGGCTATAATAGTCATTTACGTTAATCATTATTAATTTTTTCACTTATTATCTACTCATATATTTTAGTCCTAAACTAAATTAGTCATTTAATTTAGTCGCTTTTAGTTTAGTCACTTATTATCTAGTCATATATTTTAGTTCTAGAATAAATTAGTAATTGAAGTTAGTCGTTTTTAGTTTAGTCACTTATTATCTAGTCGTATATTTTATTCCTAGACTAAATTAGTCGTTTAAGTTAGTCATTTTTAGTTCGGTCACTTAAAATTTCTCAAATTTAGTAGTAATTCACTTGAAATAAATGCAGTGACTAAATTTTTTGGTCACCTAGTCACTAATTTCATCATTTTCTACTAGTGACTCCTTCCTCATTGCAAGCAGTTTCTATAGTAATGTGATTCACCACACCCCCAACACTGTAAGGGTGGCTTCTGATTTTTTGCTTGTTCGGGTTTGTTGGAAGCCTTAGTGGGTTTCTCCTCTACAGGCCATCTTACTCTTTGATGATTCAATCCAAATTGTTTACTAACTGAACTTCTAGCAACACTCTTGAAATTACTAGTTCTATTTTTCTTGAAACCAGAATTTCCCTAAAGCTCCTTCTTTGCCTGCCAGCTTTTTGCTTGTTCACATTTTTCTTTAGATTGCTAGTAACACATTCTGGCTTTTTTGATGGCCTTGTCCATAGTATTGGGATTCACAAACTCAATACGCTCCTTCATATGAGTTGGAAAACTACTTAGGAATCGTTGTACCTTAGCCTTTTCATCTATTAAATAAGGAACATAATGAAGTAAGCAAGTAAAATTGGTGATGTATTCATCCATTGTCATTGGCCCCAGCTTTAAATCATGGAAATCCCTAGATTTTTTATCATAGAAGTGTTCTGTTAACTATTTATCTTTAAAATATTGTTGGAATGCATCCCAAGTTATATCTTGGTCATCTATACTGCAGACATTTTTCAATTCCTCCCACCATAATGTGGCTTTCTCCCCCAACTGATAAATAGCCAATCTGGCTTTGACATTACTGTTGTATTCATACACTTTAAAATACTTTTTCATGTTTATCAGCCACACCTCAACTACCTATTCTTCAACTCCATCAAATGTAGGTGGTTTTATCTTTTGAAATTCACCTTGTAATTCCACCTTCTGTCTTTTTACTTATTTATGATCGAATACGTTATTTGACTCAGCTTCATTGTAATTTTTATTTCTATTATTCCTCAGGGACTAAATTCTTTCCATTCTATTAGTGTCATGGTCTCTTTTCTATTGCTCATTTCCTTCCTGAAATTCCCTATTAGTGCTTGGATTCTTATTAACTCAATTTTGTTTGTTTAAGAGGATTTTTAATATCCTCTCCTTTTCTTGCATTGAACGCACATTATCATTTCACACCCTCTCCATTTCCTCCTGTAACTTATGTACTATAGTTAGCAGAAGGTGGGTTTGGTGCTGCTGCTCCTCCAACAATCTACTTGTTTGCTAGTGCTGATCCATAGTTAGCTTCACCCACATCACCAGATTCACTTCTAGTTAGGGTTGTGGTTCCCTGGTATTCTGAGGTGGCTGTTGAGTTTGGCCCCTCCTCATATTTTCTCTCTGTGCATCAATATACATAGCTTGAAAATGTTAGTTGACCCATAGGGTCCCAGCGTGCAAACGCTACTCTGATACCACTTGTAACATCCACACACACCTTCATAATTTTTTTTTTTACTTAATCTAGTTATAGTCTAATTATTTTTCATATATGATTGTTCTCTTGACCAAATACATAACTCACCTTACGATATGTGTAACTATTAAACAACATTACTAAAGTCTATACTATCTCTATAGTATTTCCATCTCATTTAATAGATTAATACTACAGATTACCTACATTTAACTATTCGTCAGAGTAAGGTTTGTTGTGTTATATCTATTACAGAGAAAAATTAATGGACTATTTATTTCATAATTCTTTAGCTTAAATGCCTCTCGGTTAATGCGACACTCAATTATATGACATTTGTACTACACTAGCCCTCTAAGTCTATTAATCAATTTAATTACATCAGAATTTGGTAATTCCTACTTCAAGCTGTCATCCATCCATAGACAGGTGGAAATGCTTTCACCTTTGATTTGGTTGCAGTATCCTTGACCATAGATCTGGGATTAGGGTTGGAGGTAATGACCTCCATCCCTTAACCAATTTCCACGAACTCAACTCATTTTTTTTTTGTGCTCGGTCGGTGAAGTTAATCTCTGCTATGTCCAGAATAATTCGGTGAAGTCTTAGATCTTTCCCTTGCAGATTTCATGGTAATTTATCCGTCATCTCTCTACCTTCCCCGTTGGGTTTCGACATTTAAAGTTATGGATTAGTTGCTTTGTTTTTTTTTTTTTTTAAATGGTTTTCGAAAATCTGTTTACTATGAAATGGTTTTAATCTTTACTTATTGTTTCCACCAGGATTTTCCCTATCTGTTCCTAGGTCTCAGTTGTTGGAGCTTGCCTTTCGAAGGCTCCTCCCTAGGCACAAGCTCTAGTAAGATTCTTCGTTAAACCCACATTACAGATAAGCCCTTATGTAATTCTTAGTTTTCTCTTAGCGGGTTCTAACCCTCAACTCTCCTTCACATCACTCTAGTAGGGTTTCACTGCAACTCCAACAATGAACCCCTCTAAGATAATCCTTTTGTGTTTCTTAAGTATTTATTTCACATCTTTTATACCTAGCTTTCCCACAACTTATTTTTGTTTTATTCACTAGTTAATCATTTGTCTTGTCAAGTAATGATCTTCTATTAAGGTGCCGACACAAGAGTTTCATAATCTCTAATGGAGATTTACCTAACCTCATCTCATTTCCCTTTACCAGGTACTAAGTTTGGTTGTGGTGACTTGCTCTCGAGCCAACCAACCTACCAGAATATCATGGCTTGTTTGAAGTTTCTTTACTGTCTTAGTTTGGTTGTTCTTTGAAAGTCGACTTTTTTTCAAGTCAGGCATAGAAAATGTCTTGTTAGTCGATTAGATAAGGAAAATTTTAAGTTGAGGTTATCCGCCCTCTTGTATAACATTTTCGGCCCTTGAGGCTTCAGCTATATAGTTATAATTTTTCATGTTTCTTCTTAAATGTAACTGCTGGAAATTTGGCCTTCTATGGTTCTCTTCCCACAGGGAATATATCGCTAAGTTATTTGGTTATTGCTTAATTCTAGTTTGTCTACATTTAAGTTAGAAGAGATATAAATCATAAATTTCCCCAAATTTCCTGCATGGTTCTAAATCTGTTCTCTTTGCTCAGAAAGATTGTATTCTGTAGTAATATATCCTTGTGTTTTACTAAGCTAGAGAATTTGGTTCTGAAAGTTATGTATGAAGAATTTTCATTAGAATTATTTTGTCTAAATACAAGGAAACTCTGTATTTCTATTTTTCTTCCTCGTATTTTCATATAAGTAAATTTTTTTTTTTCTTAACAGGAAATTTTCCATTATGCTATATTCAATGAAATCTTCTAGTACACCTTCTTTTTGTTCTTTATAGTGAGAAAATGGAGATCATGTGCATGTCGAGAATTAAGTAATATATGTTCGTGCAATAGAATGATATCATATGTAGAGGATTAATATTATCTACAAGCAGTAGTATTTCTTTCTATGAAGCTTCTATCTGCATATAAAACTATTGTCATCTACATTCCTTGTTTATGATTCGAAAATTGTAATCTCGTTTTCTCTGCTATTTTCCTTCTTATTATCTGGATAGGTGCATGCTTATTCTGTTAGCTAAGCTTTTCATAATACAAGCTTGATATGACATAATGACTGCACCATGCATTTCAATTAGAGTTTTCTTTAATTCTCTATAATATTACCAGACCATTCTGTCTGTGGTTTCCAAGATACAGAGAGCGACCAACCCATAACCTTCTTGCGAGGGTTCTGAGTTAACAGTTCTCTGTCCCTACTGTTCCAGAATTAAATACTAAAAATGTTGAAACTCATATTTCTTCTTTTAGTAAATAAAAAAATACATTCACTACTTACCCTTAAAACAAATTTAGATTCTGTAATACCCTTTTAGAATTATGGATAAACAGAAATTCTCCACTCATAACAACTTAGATATTCTAGAGCAGATACAACTTAAATATTCCAGAGCAGATACACTTATCTGTTTATTTTTTTTTGACTTAATCTATGCCTCCCTACCGCGAGTGAGGCTATTACGTCTTCAAACTCTCCCACGTGCTCCAATTTTGAGCTTTATAGTTAACAGAAATCTATGGAAGATACTTCGGGACAATCCGATCAAGTCTCCAATTCCAACAGTATCAGAAAATTGAAGAATTGCATTGGTTATGTAACCATTGGTTTAGTGGAACGAATGGTTATACTATTTTGTTTAAATGAATTAAGACTGATGATATTTCAGTTAGAATATTGGAACAAAATTACATTTTTACATTAATAAAAAAAAATTACTGTGAATTAGTTTCATGAGTAACTATGATGGTAAAAGTAAAAATGTAAATCAAGATCTGGTTAGTTGGAAAAACAGTTCCACAGTTACCCATGGAACTCTGGATAAATGGAAAATCCAAGAGAGAGTGTGGGGTTGGATCTGTGAGGAAAGGAAGAGAAACTCTGTTTTACTGGAAAAAGCTATTTCAGAGCAGAGGGTGAACTGGGTTGGAGATTGGACCGGATGTCCCGTGATCTCCCCAGAACTTCCCGTTTTTCCCTGGACTAGAAGGACCGGATTGTCCCATGAATCTGTCCAGCATTCTGCGTGGTGCAGAGACCCAGACTTGTTGCATGGGGGGAGCTGTATGAATGCTCAACAGCTCAAGGAAGGGAGGCATATTTCTACCATTGGTTGAATTCGGTATTCCAGATAAGTAAAAAAAACTAAGAAGTAGGATGTTGATGAATTCTTTTGTTTCCTGCTATCTGGTATTAAAATTTGCAAAGAATAGTAAAAGAACTGAGTTTTGTTATCATAAAAGGTTAGGTCTTAATGTTTGTTAACAAATAGTAGAGTTGAAAAGTGAAGTATTATATTCAGTAGACAGTTGACAAAAAGATTTACTGCAGACAGCAAAGAACATGGTTTATTACAGTGGACAGTAAAAAGATAAGATGTTACTGTAAATATTAGCGTAAACAGAATTATGAGTATATCTCTTTTGTCTTCTTTTCACTATCATATCACTCATAAAGAACAGTACAAACCCGAGAAAGGTAGTTGGGTAGCAAAATAGGAAATTAATTTCGGTTGTTTTTCATTGTGGCCAAATCTAATTATTTCTGTAGAATGATATTTTTTTTTAATGGAACGACAAACCCAGCCAGGGTTACGGGAGGACCATTAACCCTTTAGGCCAGAGACCTGGCTAAGGGTAGGTCGTCCTCCGCCTGGGGGTCATCACGGACATGAGGGGCGGTCCGGTCGCCAGTAGTACCCAAGTTAGAAGAGAGCAAATAAGCGTAAAAGATAGCAAGAACTGTATTAACAAAACTCGTATTCACTTGACGAAAACAACACAGGAAATATTAATTATGCGCTCAAGAATAACTAAATAACAGTAGCAAGAAAATATGGATACTGCTTGAAAAGAAGCATCTGGAACCAAACAATGTATTATGAACTCAAAATACCAGTAATGCATAGCCCAGCCATAACTGGAGCAGAGTCTTTACAGTAACCATAATAAACGGCTATAGATGAACTAAAATAGTCTTCACGTTAAATACAATATATAATATAAATAGTTACAAAAGAAGTTCCACTGAGAATGTAAAACCCTCGCTGAGAAACTGTACCATAAACATATCCGATAATACAATTGCTCTGTTCAGAAAAACTTAGCTCATTTAGAAATTATGGAAACTGATAGAAACTGTAATTTCATCTACGAGTTCCTCTCAGGAAATACACCACTAAGGTGGACATAACTATACAACAGAGGGCTCGTGGCCATAATTATTAGGAGAAAACCCGGACTAGGCAAAACTATCCTGCACAAATTAAGTAACCTATCGGGAACTCTGAGCAGGACCTTAGCCGAGCTATCATCTGGAAATTCCGTCAATAGAGTTTAAGACCTGTTGGAGATGGAAGTACCTGTGAGACGCGCACAATGAGTGAACATCCACTCCGTGTGAGAACCAGAACAAAGGTTGACAGGAAACTCGAGCTGAGAAAGGGGTTAAGCAATACCTGTCACAAAAACGAAGATGTTGAATCATGAAAGAGGAAATTCTAACCAAAACCTAGAAAAGCGTTAACCTGCTATGGAATGGATTAATTATGAACAGAGCCGGAATTCTATAGTCCTCAGCGGAAAATACCTGTTATAATTTAATCCTGAGTGCAAATCTTTAGCGGCGCCGAACCTCCACTGCTCAAAACAAAACCCAAACGGAATTAAAACAAAACAAGAATCATTTTTGAGCGCTACGTCGCAGAAGAAGTTCTGGTGGTAGAAGGAAATTACTCGTTCCGTCACCGAACTTACACAAGAATTTAATCCTACGCAAGTGGAAAAGAAAACGTGTACAGATTGAAGTTGATCGAAAGGGGTTACTCGTAAGCTCGGCTGTGCCTATGGCCTCTGTGATGCCAACACCGCCTCAGAAGATCAGCAAAACCCCAACTCGGAACCATGGCGGAGCACCGCCTCCAAAAACCTCTCGATGTGAAAGAAACAATGAGAATAGGAACGGTTAGAACGCCAGGGGTAGGTCAATGCGAACCCTAGGCCTCTGAGCCGTCGGATCAAGTCGCAATCAACGAAGATAGTTGAGCCATGTGGCGGGCGGATGGGCCATAGATGGCAAACCCATTTTCCAAAGTCGAAAACGATGTTTATAAATGCTGTGTGGATAATAAATTCTAACAAGCACTATATAGATCACTTTGTAAGTTACGTGATTTAATATTCAATAATTCCGCAGAAAAACATTAGTCATAAGTGTTTTGACAATGGGAAATCATTTGACACATATGTCGAAATAACTCGAAGTACAGTAGGTCACATGACTTAAACTGTGCTCGTAACAAAATCAGATCGGACGTACAGTACTGTCAATAGTTCCGAATCATCAAATTGTACATGTGTTAAATTATGAATTGGATTTTTGTTAATGATTATGTAATAGTTAAAAAAAAAATTACAGGGGTAAGATTATGGTAAGTTGAATGTTACAAGTGGTATCAGAGCCAGAGGTTACAACTCTGGAGCCCGAATGGGCCAACTAACATTAAAAATCCTTTATGTTACTCCTGCACAGGCAGGTAATTAGCTGGAAGCACAGATGAGACAGACACCTTCACAATCACAATCATTACAGCGGAACACCGGAGAGATGCAGCCTCCACCAGAGGGAAACCCTGAAATGTGGGTTCAGCTGGGAATAGAACAGCATCAGAGATCTAACAGATTGATGGAGGAACAGCAACATCAAACCCGCATCCTGCTACATACAGTATAGCAGCTGCAAGAAGAGATGGAGAGAGTGCGGCAGGAAAATGCCAGAATGATGCAAGAGCAAGAAAGGATTCTGAAAAGCCTTTCTGACAAACAGAATCAGAGAAATGAGAATCCCAGTGCTGGCAGAGAATTCCAGGAGAGGGACGATCAGCGAACAGGTGAATAAGATACGAACCACAGAGAAAGAAGTATATCGCAGCGAAGTAATTCCCACAGAAATTTTAACGAGGCTGAATCTGAAAATGAAAATGAACGGAAAGTCAATAAAAAGCAGAAGGTGGAGTTACACGGAGAATTCAGAAAGATAAAGCCGCCTATGTTTGATGGAGAAAAGGAGGAGGCGGCAGAAGCATGGCTGATTAACATGAACAAGTATTTTCAGGTGTATGACTATGACAGTGGACTTAAGGCACGGCTGGCTATATATAAGTTGAAAGACAAATCCACCTTATGGTGGGAAGAAGTAAAGAACGTACGGGGATTTGAGGATCAAGACGTGACATGGGAAAAATTTCAGCAGTACTTCAAGGATAAGTACCTCACCGAGCGTTTCTATGATGAAAAAGCCCGAGAATTTCATGATTTAAGGTTGGGACAGCTGACCATGGATGAATTCGTCACCAAGTTTACTGCATTACTGCGCTACGTACCCTAATTAAGAGAAGAAAAGGCCAAGGTTCAAAGATTTCTGAGCAGTTTACCTGCCCATATGAAGGAGCGTATCGAATTTGAGAATCCCAAGACAATGGATGATGCTATTAGGAAAGCAAGGCTGTGTTATCAGCAAGCAAAGAACAAGATGGATACCGGAAAAGGATGGCAGCCAAGGAAGGATAACAGAAACAATGCTGGTTTAAAAAGGGGAAAAACCAGTAATTTCCGGAATACAGCCAGAAGTTCAATCAATAAACAATTCGGTAGGAATCACCAGCGGGTTAGATGGCCTCGGGAAGATAAAACAGTGGAAGCTTCAAGTAAGCCTGAGCAGCCACAAAATCAGAGGCCACCTCTGCAGTGTTGGGGCTGTGGAGCAGCTCATTACTATCGAGACTGCCCGCAGCGTAGTAAATCTGAGGCAGTAAATAACCTGCAAGAGGCTTCTACAGTGGGAGATGTTGCTCGTAGTATACCCAGAATCAATGCTGCACTGGAGGACCGGCAAGCAGATTTTCAGCCTACCATGATAGAACTGGAAGGTAAATTGCTATCCCAAACTGTTTATGTTTTAGTAGACCCGGGGGCGAGTTTAAGTTATATAAGTCCTAAACTAGTGGAAGTCTGTAAACTGCCAAGTCAAAGGTTTAAGAAAACCTGGTTGGTCCAGTTAGCCACAGGAGCTAAAAGGAAGGTTAGTGCCAAGATACCAGAATGCGCATTACAAATTGGCGGACAGCAGCTGGTAGTTGATTTAAATATTTTGCCTTTAGGGTCTTATGACATTTTGTTGGGTATGGACTGGCTAGAGAAGCATTGGACTCTTATAGATTGTAAGGAAAAGATAGTATACTACAGGGATCATAATGGTACACGCCAAGAAATTCAAGGCATCAAGAAGCCTGTGAATCTGCGTCCAATTACAGCTTCCCAGATGGGGAAATGTATAAGGAAGGGATGCCAACTGTATGCTATACAAGTTGGATTAACTGAGTCTAAGGATAAAGCAGCTGCATTAGAAAACATACCGGTGGTACAGGAGTTTAAAGATGTATTTCCTGAAGAAATACCAGGGTTACCACCAAAAAGAGAAGTTGATTTTACAATAGAGCTGCTGCCAGGAGCCTCACCAGTTTCTCGGACTCCTTATCGTATGAGTGTACCAGAACTGACCGAACTTAAGATGCAGCTTCAGGAATTGCTGGATAAGGGGTATATTCGACCCAGTGTGTCACCCTGGGGAGCACCCGTATTGTTTGTTAAAAAGAAGGATGGAACCCTGCATATGTGCATGGATTACCGACAGTTAAATAAGCTGACTGTTAAGAACCGGTACCCTCTACCTCGTATTGATGACTTGTTCGACCAGGTGAGGGGGGCCACGGTATTCTCAAAGATAGATTTGCGATCTGGTTATCACCAGATTCAGATTAAGGATGAAGATATTCATAAAACTTCTTTCCGTACAAGGTATGGCCACTACAAATTCGTGGTACTACCTTTTGGATTAACTAATGCGCCAGCCACCTTTATGAGGCTGATGCATAGTGTATTCCATCCTTATCTGCACAACTTTGTGCTAATTTTTATCGATGATATACTGATTTATTCCAAGGATGAAGAAGAGCATAAGACACACTTGCGCATGGTGCTGGAGATGCTTAGGAAGCACCAACTATATGCGAAATTCAGCAAATGTGACTTCTTTAAAACAGAAATACAGTATCTCGGACATGTAATATCGGAAAAAGGCATAGCTGTTGATCCGGAGAAAATCAAGACTATTATGGAGTGGAAAGTGCCACAGAATGTGGCAGATATACGATCTTTCATGGGTCTCGCTGGTTATTACCGGCGATTTATAAAAGGATTCTCAAAGATAGCTTTTCCTATTACCTCCTTGCAGAGGAAAGGAAAAATCTTTCAGTGGACTAAAGAATGCCAGGGTAGTTTTGAAAGATTGAAGCAATTGCTGACCACAGCACCTGTGTTAAGTGTGGCAGATCCGAGTAAAGAATTCGAGGTTTGTACAGATGCATGCAAGGAAGGTGTTGGGGCTATTTTATCACAAGAGGGAAAGGTAGTTGCATACGAATCTCGCAAGTTAAAAGATCATGAGCAGCGGTACTCAGCCTATGATCTAGAGCTGACCGCAGTTGTGCACGCACTCAGGGTGTGGAGACATTATTTGCTTGGAAAGAAATTTGTTTTAAAAACAGACCATAGCAGCCTAACCAGTTATTTTAAACAAACTGACTTAAACTCACGACAAGCAAGGTGGAATGCTTTTTTGAGTGAGTTTGAAATTGATCTGCAGCACGTAAAAGGAAAAGAGAACAGAGTTGCGGATGCGTTAAGCAGAAAGGTGCATAACATTTATGAGCTATACGTTAATCAAGTGGAAACCAGATTTCTAGATCAAATCAGGGAAGAAGCAGATAAGGATCCAGAGTATAAATACTTGTGGCAGCAAGTCCAAAACTCTAAAGAGCAAGGGGAATATGAAATCAATCAGGAAGGGTTGTTAATTTTTAAGAAAAAGATAGTCATTCCAAATAGAGTGGAATTGAAGACTATGATTCTGGATGAATACCACCGAAGCAATTACGCTGGTCATCCGGGATATCAGAAGATGCTGACAGCCATCAGGAAGGATTACTGTTGGTCGGGCATGAGAAAAGAAATAGCAAGCTATTTAACCAAATGTTTGGAATGCCAGCAAGTAAAAGTGGAGCATCAGCATCCAGCTGGATTAATGCAACCTATACCCATTCCTGAGTGGAAATGGGAGGTGATTTCATTAGACTTTATTACCGGATTACCAAAGTCAAAAAAAGGTAATGATTCCATAATGGTAGTTGTGGATAGATTAAGTAAGTCAGCACATTTTATACCTGTTCAGTCCACCTATAAGACGGTACAAATAGCAGATTTATTTATGCGTGAGATCTTCAGACTCCATGGCATACCTAAGACTGTCATTTCGGACAGGGATGTAAAATTTACATCAGCCTTCTGGAAGACATTGTTTACAGGTCTAGGAACTCAAGTACATTTTAGTACTGCATACCACCCGCAAACGGATTGCCAGACAGAGAGGGTGAACCAGATTCTGGAAGACATGCTGAGGATGTATGTCATGCAACAACTAGTTAAGTGGGAAGAGTATCTACATTTGATAGAGTTCGCCTACAATAATGGCTACCAGGAATCCTTAAAGATGAGTCCGTTCGAGGCACTGTACGGATGACAGTGCAGGACTCCCATTAACTGGAGCAGCCCAAAGAATAAGCTCATGTTAGGACCAGACATGCTAGCAGAGATGGAAGCTGAGGTAAGAAAGATTAGACAGAATTTGAAGGCAGCACAAGACAGGCAAAAGGTGTATGCAGATAAGAAAAGGTCTTATCGTGAATATGCAGTTGGAGATCATGTTTATGTTAGGATTAAACCAAAGAAAAGCACATTAAGATGGGCATCTTGCGCAAAACTAGCACCCCGATTCTGCGGTCCTTTCCAGATTCTGGAGAGAGTGGGACCGGTGGCTTATCGTTTAGCGCTTCCTAGTCATATTCGGGTGCATAATGTTTTTCACGTATCGTTACTGAAACGATATGTCCATGATACCAGGCATATTATTCATTGGCAGAACATACAGGTAGTGGATGAGTATGCTTGCCAAATAATGAATGCAATATTATAACTTATTAATTAACATAAGTTTATTTATTGCAGGTAGAACCAGACGGGGAGTTCCTGGTCGAGCCACACAGTATAGTCGACCGGAGGGAAATCATGCTCCGGAAACGAGCCATCGCCCAGGTTAAAGTGCAATGGAAGCACTTTGGACCTGAGGAAGCTACTTGGGAAGACGAAAGTTTTGTTCGGGAAGCTTATCCTGAGCTTTTTTTTTTAAACTGGAATAATAACACCGAGGACAGTGTTCTCCTCCAGAGGGGGAAAACTGTAACCATTGGTTTAGTGGAACAAATGGTTATACTATTTTGTTTAAATGAATTAAGACTGATGATATTTCAGTTAGAATATTGGAACAAAATTACATTTTTACATTAATAAAAAAAAATTACTGTGAATTAGTTTCATGAGTAACTATGATGGTAAAAGTAAAAATGTAAATCAAGATCTGGTTAGTTGGAAAAACAGTTCCACAGTTACCCATGGAACTCTGCATAAATGGAAAATCCAAGAGGGAGTGTGGGGTTGGATCTGTGAGGAAAGGAAGAGAAACTCTGTTTTTACTGAAAGAAGTATTTCAGAGCAGAGGGTGAACTGGGTTGGAGATTGGACCGGATGTCCCGTGATCTCCCCAGAACTTCTCGTTTTTCCCTGGACTAGAAGGACCGGATTGTCCCATGAATCTGTCCAGCATTCTGCGTGGAGCAGAGACCCAGACTTGTTGCATGGGGGGAGCTGTATGAATGCTCATCAGCTCAAGGAAGGGAGGCATATTTCTACCATCGATCGAATTCGGTATTCCAGATAAGTAGAAGAACTAAGAAGTAGGATGTTGTTGAATTCTTTGTTTTCTGCTATCTGGTAATAAAATTTGCAAAGAATAGGAAAAGAACTAAATTTTGTTATCATCAAAGATTAGGCCTTAATGTTTGTTAACTATTAGTAGAGTTGAAAAGTGAAGTATTAAATTCGGAAGACAGTTGATAAAAGATTTACTGTAGACAGCAATGAACAGGGTTTAGTACAGTGGACAGTAGAAAAAGAAGATAAGATGTTACTGTAAACATTAGCGTAAACAGAATTATGAGTATAACACTTTGTCTTCTTTCCGCTATTATAACACTTATAAGAACAGCATAAACCCGAAGAAAGGTAGTTGGGTAGCAAAACAGGAAATTACTTTCGGCTTGTCTTCATTACGGTCAAATATGAATATTTCTGTAGAATGATATTTTTTTTTGGAACGACAAACCCAGCCAGGGTTACGGGAGGACCGTTAACCCTTTAGACCAGAGACATGGCTAAGGGAAGGTCGTCCTCCGCCTGGGGGTTATCACGGACATGAGGGGCGGTCCGGTCGCCTTTAGAACCCAAGTTAGCAGAGAACAAATAAGTGTAAAAGATAGCAAGAACTGTATTCACAAACTCGTATTTACTTGACGGAAACAACACAGGCAAGATTTATTAAGCGCTCAAGAATAATTAAATAACAGTAGCAAGAAAAGATGGTATTGCTTAGAAAGAAACATCTGGAATCAAACCATGTATTATGAACTCAAAAACCAGTAATGCATAGACCAGTCATAACTGGAGCAGGGTCTTTACAGCGACCATTAAAAACGACTGTAGATGAACTAGAATAGTTTCACAGCAATCAAGATACATACTATAAATGGTTACAAGGAAGTTCCACTGTGAATGTAAACCCTAGCTGAGAAAATTGTACCATAAACATAATCGATAATACATTTGTTCTGTCCAGAGAACTTAGTTCATATAGAACATTAAGGAAAAACTGTTTGAAAACTGTAGTTCCAACTACGAATTCCTCTCAGGGAATACTCCACTAAGGTGGACATAACTTTACAGCAGAGGCTTCGTGGCCATACTTAGTATGAGAAAACCCGGTTTAGGCAAAACTATCCTGCACAATTAAGAAACCTATCAGGGACTCTGAGCAGGACTTCAGCCGGGTTACCTCCGGAACTTCCGGCAAATAGAGATTAAGACCTGTTGAAGAGGGAAGTACCTGTGAAAACGCGCGCTGTGGGTGAGCATCCATTCTGTGGAAGAACCGGAACAAAGGTTGACAGGAAACTCGAACTAAGCAAGGGGTCAAGCATACCTGTCACAAAACGAAGATGTTGAATCAGGAAAGAAGAAAATTATAACTAAAGCTAGAAAAACAATAACCTGCTACGGAAATGGTTTAAATTATGACAGAGCTGGAACTCTATAGCCACGGTGGAAAATACCTGTTATAATTTAGTTCTGAGTACAACTCTTAGCGGCGCCGAACCTCCACTGCGCAAAAACAAACCCAAACGAGGGATTAACACGAAAACAAGAAACATTTTGAGCGCTACGTCGGAGAAGAAGTTCCGTGCAGAGAAGGAAATTACTGTTTCGTCACCGAACTTACACAAGAATTTAATCCGGCCGCAAGTGGAAAAGAAAACGCAGAAGGATTTAAGTTGATCGAAAGGGTGGTTACCTGAGACCCGAAGCAAGCCCTGTGGCCGCAGCGACGCCATCACCGCCTCAGAAGACCTAGAAAACCCCAACACGGAACCATGGCGGAGCACCGCCTACAGAACTCTCTCGTCGCGGAAAGAAACAATGAGAATAGGAATGGTTAGAACGCTGGGGGTCAATACAAACCCTAGGCCTCTGAGCCGTCCGATCATGTCACAATCAACGGAGATAGGTGAGCCATGTGGCGGGCGGATGGGCCATAGATGGCAAACCCATTTTCCAAAGTCGAAAACGATGTTTATAAATGCTGTGTGGATAATTAAATTCTAACAAGCACTATATAGATCACTTTGTAAGTTACGTGATTTAATATTCAATAATTCCGCAGAAAAACATTAGTCATAAGTGTTTTGACAATGGGAAAGCATTTGACACATATGTCGAAATAACTCGAAGTACAGTAGGTCACATGACTTAAACTGTGCTCGTAACAAAATCAGATCGGACGTACAGTACTGTCAATAGTTCCGAATCATCAAATTGTACATGTGTTAAATTATGAATTGGATTTTTGTTAATGATTATGTAATAGTTAAAAAAAAATTTACAGGGGTAAGATTATGGTAAGTTGAATGTTACAGGTTAGCACCAATCCAGGAATTTTTCTCCAGATTTTTCCTTCCTCCAGTTACTGAACAGAACCCCCTACCTTACTGGAATAACCCCTTTATCCCTAGAGGTGGGGTAACTGTTTGAATTCCTTCTGTTCAACTAACTCACAATCTTGAATTACTTTTTAACATAAGTCTATTTTTATAGAATTTACTTCCATAGTCCATTTTATTAAATCAAAATTAACTCTTTGTTCAAAATGTATTTTTTTCTAAATACAAAGATTAATAAATGTATTAACAACAAGCTTTATTCATCAGTTAGTATTAAATCAGCTGTTACAATCTAATAAGCAACATTAGCCTTAGTAAATGTTAATCATCATCATCACTATTATTATTTTATATTTTTCTTTATTTTTTTAATTACAATGTAAAAAATATTTGTTACACTCAATTAATTTCAAAATTATATATGAAATGAGGAGTTTTGGACAAATTAATTTAATATGATATGAAATCTCAAAAATACATCTAATTACGGTTTATTCAAAATTTTAATAAATTTTCAAAATATTATTATATTTTATTTAAATCCATTTATATTGATTTAGAAGTCTTTTTAATAATAATTTTAATAAATATAACTATTTGTAAAGTTTAAAAATTAATTTATATTTTAAATTTAACCAACTTGTTTAACAAAATAATTTAACTAAAACTATAAAAAATTAATTAAAAATATATTAACTAATTTGAAGTCAAATATTTTTTAAAACTATTCTTATATTATATTATAATTTTCAAATGATATAAAAATAGACTTAAAAAAAATCATTTTATTAAATTAATTTTACATACATTCATCAATTAATGTTGAATTTTTCATTTTATGTTATATTTTTTTGTTATTTATTTATTTATTTTAATTTTTGGTTCCTCTATTTTCAATTTATAAATTTAAATTAATTATTTTTATATTAAATTATTTAATAATTTAAAAATTAATTATTTTAATGTGTTGAATTATTTAATTATTTTAATATATTAAAATTTTTTATTTTATTATAAATATTTAAAAAAAAAATTAATTAATTTTTTTTTTCTTTTTCTTTTTCATTTATTTTGAATAACACCAGTCCCTTTTTATTATATGCCATGTTTTTGCAATAAATACAAATTTTATATGTTAAATATGATATTATAAATTTTTTTATCTTTCAAATTTTGTTATTAATTTTTCTTTTGGATAATACAAATCATTTAATTGTCAAAATAATGGGAGAAGAGATAACAATAAAACCAAATTATCAAAATAATTGGAGGAAAGTTAATAATAAATCATGTGAAATTTACTTGAAATTAAAATAAAAAATTTAAAAATTATATATTAATAAAAATTAAAAACTCTCAATTATAGTGTTACAAAATTTGAAAATATACTAAATTATATACATTTACATACACAATTTTTAATTTAGATGAAAGTAAAAATTTCAAGTATACCTATATATAATTTGTTTAAAGTTAAAAGAAAATATATTGATATTTCTTATCGTCACTGAAAATCAAGCATTAAGATTAACTAAAATTTTAATAACTTTATATTATTTGTTTTAATTGTCAATTCAGTTTAGTTTTAGTAGTTGGGTTAAATAGTTTTTATCCTTCCCAAATACTTTCAAGTATTGTCACCATCCATGTTTTAGATTGTTCCAACCAAAATAAACAAGAGAAAAGGTAAAAAATTCAAATAAGGAAGTGATAGGAACTATGATCGTAGGGTTATTTAGAAGAATGGCAAGGAAGGATTAATATTCCAAAGGAGAGGAAGAAATACTTATTATAATTTTTTTAAAACATAATGAATTAATAAAAACCAAAAGTGTGTGTGATAGCTGGATTAAATGATAACTAGTTGTTATGTCATTTTATTTTCAAAGAAACTAAACATTTATTTCTTTTCAGACAAATTACTTGATGAACTTAAATTAATTATGTTTTGTAAAAAAATAAAGTTTATTTATGGAAAAGTGGTTCCATAAAATTGAAAAAAAGTTGATGGTAAAAGTATTCGAAGAACTAGAAGTGATTCATTAGTTAAGAGACAATTACCTTTCCTTTGGGGATAAAGGTGCATCCGAGTAAGGAAAAAGGGTTCTGTTCTGGAACTAAGGGAGAGAATGAAGAATTTCCAAGCTAGTAGCAACTAATGGGAGACACTCAACATTCCAAAATCTTCTTGAAAGAAGAATAAGTATTGGACCAAGGGCCTTGAGGTATCTTCTGGTAAATTCAGTCAACCTACTAGGGTCAGTGAGAGGGGGGGAGGGGTGAGGGGCGGGGAGGGGGGGGGGGGGATAGAGGACGTTATTTCCTCTGTCATTGTATGGTTGATATAATCAGTGAGTCTGGAAACAAGATAAGTACAGAGACTGTTGAAAGATAGAATAGCTATAAATTTAAATGTTTAGACAGGTTTCTTCTATGCTGGAATATTTAGATTGAATGCTTTATTATGGTATTATGTAGACAGAACTCTGCTAAATAGTAGAATTGTCTTAGGAAAATGTGAAAAGAGGAATTTTACTTTGTTAGCCTTGGTGGAATAATAAAATCTGTATTCTCTGTAATTTATTTCAAATGTATGGTAGAATAATAATATACATGATTTCAAGTTTAGGCTGTGTAAAGAAGGCTTATATTGCGATTTTTATAGGCTGACAATTAAGAGAATAGTACAGACAAAACTAAGACAAATGACAAACATAAAAATATTAACCAAGAGGTATGGACCTAGAAAACTGTATGCTCAGGTCCAGAAATTGAAATTGCCAGGCTCTGAGCAGGTTATTGACCGAAAATCTTTCATATACAAGCATAGTGGATAGGAGGGAAAAACTCCATGTTGTAGATGGTTTGGACATCCAAAAAAATAAAAGAAGAACAAGAAAATAGAAAACCAGAGATTTAAAGAGTATGTAGACTCTAGAATACTCAGAAAACAAAATGAGTGA